>MU717882.1:2640-41580 GCA_026770625.1 Nicotiana glauca
CCGGGCCGATCGCCTCGGTGATAATAGATGCATCTATGGTTCGTGCCGCTCGACCCTCGGCAGTGCACATTTATTTTCTGTTGGAGCGGGCCGTCAACCTCGGCATGTTTATGCATGATTTATGTGTTTGCAGTTAATTATGATACTAGTACTAATTACAATTTAAAGGAAGAAACTGGTAACTGGAATAAGGCAAGAACATGAGTAAAACCCCCTCTGTTGAACCTGTATTATTGGTAATTCATTGTGTTGTATATCTCACTCTACTATATCATATTATTTGGACCTTAGTAAGTATCAAGTCGACCTCTCGTCTCTACTTCTTCGAGATTAGACGGGATGCTTACTGAGTACATATGGTTTATGTACTCAAGCTGCACTTCTGTACTTAAATGTACAGGTTTTGAGGCAGGTGGATCTGGACAGTATTCGGGCGCGCAGCAGTGAGTTAGCTCAGGTACTTCTACGGTAAGCTGCCTTCATTCTCATGCCGATCCGCAGCTGAAGAAGTCCTTTCTTGTATTTATGATTTTCTGTCTATTCTGATTCAGACAGTAGGACAGTATTTTGTATATTTTTGTGTATACTCTATTAGTTACCCGTAGCTAGTGACACCGGTTTCTGGCACACACACCGTATGGATGTTCATTTTGGGGTCTATTTTGCTATGTCGGTACTTTATAATTCTGCTGGTTTTCATCATTTACTGGAAGTCTTTAGTATGTTGGTTTTGGGCCAAACTAAAATGGGTACTTAAATCATAATTCCGCACTTGGCTGGCCTAACTATGGTGTTAGGCGCTATCATGACCTATTTATGAAAAGAATGGGTCGTGACACTTTCGGTCTTGGCACAAGGAGTTGTGGTTCAAATATTAAGATACCAATAACTTCTTCAAAGCTTTAAAGTACTTACATTAAAGGAAATTTCAAATCTATTTAAGATACTTTCTATTATTCACAAGTGTTAAGAAATAAAATAACAAACTAGTGAGGGATTGTAAGATAGTTTGTTATTCACAAGTTGGGAAGTGGGTTGATCCC
Organism: Nicotiana glauca; assembly: GCA_026770625.1. Classification (NCBI taxonomy): domain Eukaryota; kingdom Viridiplantae; phylum Streptophyta; class Magnoliopsida; order Solanales; family Solanaceae; genus Nicotiana; species Nicotiana glauca. The sequence continues at coordinate 3,684 of MU717882.1, forward strand.
ACATCGGAAGAGAGAAGGCAATATTGAAGATTTTTAAGCACTTGTCCCTTTTATGTCTTTGATTTACGACACATACTTAAGTATACTATATTTTTATATATTATAATAAAAAATTTATATGTTATATTTATATATTATAATCAAAGATAGTTTGTTATTCACCATGGCTCTTACGCTTAGACGGTATGTAGGGGAGATAACTTTTGAGAGGGACACCCTCCAAGGGGAAAGTGACCTTAGTCGGGCATCAGCTTCAGGATGGGAAGGAGGATAGTGACAAGTACAGATGTCTCTATTCCGAGCTGGTAGCTGTACTATATAGGATCAAAGCCGAAGTCGAGGCGCTTGTATCGTTCCATAGGGAGGAAGCTATTGCTGCAAGCGCTTGTGTTGAGGGGGCGTCTGAGGAGGCTAGATTGAAATTAACCCGAGCTGTGGATCGCGCTTGGTTGGAATCTCAAAAGCAAACCTTTGGAGGTGTGCTGGGCGGCGGCTTAGGCGGTGCTAAAAATGAAGGTGGATCCCCGAAAAGGGAAGATACTGTTAAGAAAGGGCCGCCATAGGACTCATAGTTACCGGGGTGCAATCCTTGGTGGAGCCATCGAGAACATAGGCCCAACTATGGATCAGGATTCTATCCATTTCCCTCTTTGTATATAGTATTTTCATACTTGCATATGTATAAAAGGAAGCTTTGTGGCTTTGCTTCTTCTACTCCCCTTTCTGTCTTGAATCCGGCCGGGTGATCCGGTTTCAAAGTTGGAAAGAATCCTTAGAGATTCGTGATACGGCCCCGGGGCTCACGAGGCAAGCCCGGGGGTCCTTATGTGCTCGGTCGATATGACCTTTAGTGTAAGCTGGCATTAGAGCCCTTATGCTTTTGCTCAATTGTTTTTGGTTTAGTCTCCGAGTCGGGTTTCGATTCGAGCTTATTTGACCCTAAGATTTCGTGTTTGCGTGAGCTGGCTACAATGGCTCTTACGCCCTTGATCGAAGCGATCTTTTATCCCTGAGGCTTATTAGGCTGGCGACAATGGCTCTTACGCTTTGCCCTGAGGCATATGCGCGCATGTAACTATTTTGGGTTTTGTCTTTAAATCGGGTAATGACTCGAGCTCGATTAACCCTCAAGTTTTCAGATGAGTTGGCGACAATGGCTCTTACGTTTCTGGCCGATGCAGCCTTTATTGTAAGCTGGCGATAATGGATCTTACGCCCTCAAGAGGTTGATTAATCTTAATAAAATTATTAATGGAGTAACATGGACATAGTAACTAGTTCCACCTATATGAATATTGAAGTGGTGTCGCTTCTAGCAAGATCTAAAGGGTTGATCTTGTAAATATTCTTGTATTCAGGATAAGCACATGGCCGTAAATGTGCTAAAGCAAATACTGAATTTTCTAAGCTACTAGATAACGCTCTGTGTGTGGTACTTTCGATTTTGGCACAAGGAGTTGTATTTCAAATCTTAAGATACCAATAACTTCCTCAAAGGTTTAAAGTACTTACAGTAAAGGAAATTTCAAATCTATATAAGATAGTTTTTATTATTCACAAGTGTTATAAAGTGAAATAACAAACTAGTGGAGGATTGTAAGATAGTTTGTTATTCACAAGTTGGGAAGTGGGTTGATCCCACGTCGGAAAAGAGAAGGCAATATTGAAGCTTTTTAAGCACTTGTTCCTTTTATGTCTATGATGTAGGACACATACATTTAAGTGTGTGCAATTAAGTATACTATTATAATCAAAGATTTGGACTTGGACTTGGGGCTTAGGCGCGGGTCGGGTCGGGTCGGATCCTAAAATTAATTATTTTATTTTTTTGATAGAAAAATCAAATTTATTTGAATTTTAAATTCAAAATTCGAATAAATAGTTATGTCTGTTATGAAAGGGTCCAACCGAATATGTTTGTTTGTAAAACAAGACATCTTTTCTGAAAGGGTCCGTTGGTTGCCTATAAATACACAAGAATTTCCAACGAAGTGGTATAGAAAAATCACAAGTATTATTTCAGGCTTTGTTGTATCCTGAAGAGTCGTTTTGTATTTTCCTAAATTAGTATACAATTGATAACTCTTTAAGGACAGTCGATTTTCACGCCTCAAAGCCAATATTTGTTTATTACATTCTAACATACCATGCACGATAAAATATTCAGGGATATATTATCTTTTCTTTTTTGGAAGAGGCACGCGTGTTAAATAAATATCAACTTGACTTTTATCTAGGAATAAATTTCACATCCTTGAGTTGCCATAATATTAGAAAAAAATAATAGAAAAACTATGAATCAAGTCTATACCGCCATGACTATCGTCTTTATACCTCCTCCCCGTTCTTTCCATATTTTCATGAACAGCCCGGCGTGATTTGACATAAGAAAAATCGGTTTAAATTTTTTGCATCCATAGTGTAAAAAATATTTTGTACAATTATGATTCGTTTGATTTGTTGTATTAGCATAATAATCTCATCATAAAATTCTACATGTAATATACAATATTTGGTTAATGGCATATATAAGAAAAAATATCCGTCTCCTAACTAATGCAACGTTTTGTTGACCGCATAAGACAATAAATAATCGCCATATATTTAAAATAATATTTGATTGGTGATATTAAATAGTACTCGCATTAAATTATGGAATTTTTTAATGTTTATATCTCATGGGGGATATAATGTGGAATAAGAAATAATATCAGCTACATATGAATATTAAGCTAGTATCTAATGACAAAATTCCCTAACAATATGTAATTATTGTATATCAATTCCCTCATTAATAATCAACGACATAATAATCTTTCAATTATTAATCGTATCACCAATGTAAAATCTTAGAAAAAAGGGAAGTATAGACTTTGTTTCAACTCTGGTTTAGCTTCCTATTAATTCGTCAAGAAAGTGAACGATGGTCCAAGCTGCATTGTTTTTATTTTTTTCAAATATGGGAACCAAACGACCCCTACAATGTTCAATTAGGGAACAAAAAGACCCCTATGAAAACTGGGGTATTTTCAAATAGGGGCCTACAAGTTGTCTTTCTAAGGGGCATGAGTTGCTATTTGACCTTGAAATACTATACAACCAAAGTCCTAAATGGTCCCTCTTCTGATCTTTAAAATGTATATACAAAAACAAGAAATTCAGTGTAATTCCATAAATGGGATCCGGCCATTTCGACCCCATATACGAATTATTTGAATGTAGCAAGTTATTCAAGCTTCACTTTGGCTGACCCTTTACCATGTAATTGGGAAACACTTATGGTTTCTTTTATGATTCTTTAAACTTCTTAGTACGAAGAGTATACATAATTAAGTAAATAAAATATATTTTTTTTAACCATTTAACCTTGTAATGAGAAGATTAAACCATTTAAATCAGACAAATGTTGGTTTTAAGTTTCACTGTCACTCATTATCAAAAGTATTTTAATGTGTTTGGCCTATGAAAAAAAGAATCAAGCATGCACGTGAGAGAACGTATTTAATAAAATAATCACATAATCTAAAATATATTGAATAAGAGAGAAAGTTTGAGGAAAATAATTTTATTAACAGCTCAATTGGGGCACTATATACCATGGTTATATATCATTATTCTTCTATCAAATACAACATGCATGGTAAGGCTAAAAGATCATAACACAAATGACATGACACTTTCTTTCTAATTTACAACCCCACAAATTAAATTTGTACTAACAACAAAGAACAACTTCTTTCTCTTTCATTTTCTTCAAATAAGTCAAACTAAGCATCTGCATATTGTTGAATATTTTGATAACTTTTTGAACTCACAGGTAAATAATTCCCACTTAAAGACATTGGCACAGGGAATCCTAATCCTGTAGCAGCAACAGAATTTGATGGTCTATTTGCACCTGCTCTTTCCAATGACTGCACTTGATTTTTCAGGAATTTAACATAATGAATTGCTTCATCTAACATTGATGCAGTGTCCATTTTAGTACCACCTGGTACTAATCTCTGTAATATTCTTATTCTTTCACTTATCCTTTCTCTTCTGTGACGTGCCGCGACGCTTTGTGGATCAGTTGATATTTTCACATTCCTTCTCTTTGGTGGTTTTACAGATTCAGGATCTATGTTAATTGGTTGCATTGCTGCAATTCTGAATATCATTTCTCTCATTGCTGCCATATTACTTCGATTCATCGAATGGGAATTATATCCACCAGAACTACTACTACTAGAGTTATTGGCTAAGAAATTTTGAAGGGTTGAAGGATTTTGATGAGAGTTAGTAAATGAGATATTGGTTGAAGGTATGTTCAAGAAAGTTGGTGTATTGTGATCAATTTGATTAAGGAAATAATTAGTGTTTCCATTTCCACTGCTGTTGCTGTTGCTGTTACAACTTCCTTGTGGACTAAAATCCATCATTGGCAATTCAGAATAGTTACCTGTTGAGACAAAATATAATTACGCAGTTAAAAGTATGCTCTTTCTATAAAAAGAAAAAAGGCAGCCCGGAGCACAAGGGTATATTGTACGCAGTGCATTTCTGCAAGTGGCTATTTCCACTATTGGAACTCGTGACCTACTGGTCACATGACAGCAACTTTACCAGTTACGACAAGGCTTCCCTTCCAAAAGTATACTCTTTCTAACCGTTTACATTTTTTAGATGAGATAGTTACATAATTCAAACATTACCGGTGGAGAAGTCAGGAAGTTTGTCCAATTGCATCATGAGCATCAACTCCATTTGATCTTCAGAAGCTGCTGCTGATTTGAGCATCTCAATATCCATAGCTTTTGTTAGACTTAATCACTCTCTTTTATAGAAGAAAATATAATAAAATGAAGAAAAGAAAAAAAGATAATGATGGGGTTATTGGGATAGAGGGATGGGAAAGGTAAAGAGAAGAGAGAGTAAACTGAGAGTTTTATCAGAATGTTGCAGAGTGAAATGGCAAAGGTCTGTTACTAGTAGTGGTACTACTACTACTGCTGCTGCTAGTGTTTTAGCTATAGCTGCTTAGGTTGGGAAGAAGTGAGAGAAATGAAGGGAATAAAATAGTGAGACCATCTAAGCCTCAGTGGGAATTGAAGGCTATATATAACAACTAGTTTTATTATTATATAGTATATATATAGTATATTATATTGCATATTTGATATTTTATATTCTTCTGTAGCAGATAAATAATTCGGTAAGCATATAATACCAACTTTTATTATGTCATCAAAGTTGGTAAACTTTTTTTTCTTTCCTTTTTTTCAAATGTTTTTAAATATTCTTTCACTAAGAAAACGTAAAAAAAAAACATAAAAAAAATGATCTTCTATTGGAGGCTTACAAGTTACAGCTAAGATATGTTGGAACAATTTATAATTTTGTTTATAATCATTACTCATTTTTATTTTTTAATGACCATCAGTTGTGCTTGTCGTTATTTATTTTATGTTAGTGTATTAGTAGAAGAGAATGACCTTTCCAGATATATGTTTTTTGTTACTAATTAATATAAAAACTAATTGAATTTTTTATTTTTTAATATTAAAAAAGCATATAGAAGAAGCGGTAAGATTATTCCCAAGAAGGAAAAGGTAAAGATGTGTGGGGATAGACCCACAAATTGGAGGGTTTAGATCTACCAACTGTAGCAGGGATGCCATAAATGCTTTTGATGGTGCATCATGCATGCATGACCTATATAATATTAATGTATTAAAATAAATAAAAGTAAATAAATTAAATGTATATATCAACTCTAAACTTTGCCTCTCTCAAGTTTCACTTTGTTTTTGTTATAAAGAAGCCATAGCTAAAACCCCACACACATGACAGAAGTCAGAGGTCTCACGCTCACCCCACACTTAAATGAGTCAACTCGATCGCCGGTGGCCGGTGTGTCGGCGGCGAAATTTCTACCCTACTACGGAATAATTATATAAGTTGTACGTATCCAGCGGCGATATCAGAAATTTTCTCAAGTTAAACTTTAATATATGTTATATACCTCTAAAACTAATATTTCATTTATATATACAATATAATTTTTCGACGAAAGGTAGTCAGTTAATTAATCACCCTTGATATGCTGTTGCTTCGCACAAATTGATTTGTAGATTTATTTGGAATTATAAAAGTTTAATACTTTGCTTGTCCCAAATATTTTTCATTTTTCATTATAATCATTGGGTGCATTTTTAGCGACAATCCTTCCTGAGAAGGTTCTTCCTTTTTCAATATAAAATACAGATGAATATGTGAAATTATAAAATTTTCAAGAATATTAAATTTTAAGACTTATAATTTAAGTGCAAATGAGTTTAATATAAATATTAAAAGTTGAATCAATAAAATATAAATTATGAATTCAAACTTTACTATACAGCTAGTAAAGCATCAAGTTGGGACGAAGGATGAGAGGTGGTTGTATTATTACTCGAGGTATAATGATAGACTGAAACTTACAGCTTAAAGGTTTAAGAGGAACGCATTTCGAGGTGGATCAGCTCCTACAGTAACTACTGTTTCATGTGCTGTTTTTAAGCTAACGAACTTACCTGTGGTGAACTGCTTCTCTTCCTTTCTACTGTTTAATTCTCCTGTTATTAGTTAGCTCAACAAATAAAAAATCACTCTTCCTTTTCCGTCAGTGGTGGCAAACGGGCAGGTCGGATCGGATATAAGCGGGTCAAAACGGATTCTTTAAAAAACAAATACATTATTTGACCCAACCCGTATTTGAGAAGGATAAAAACGGGTTTATCCGGCGGATAATATGGATATCTATATTATCCATGACTACTTAAATATATCACTTATGAGAGAATTCTTTGTATTCCAAACTTGAGTAACTCTAATTTGAGACTTTACAATATAAAAATTAAACATATTAGTTATCTATTGGTTATCCATTTGGTTAACCATTTTCTAAGTGGATAATATGGTTCTTTATCCATATTCGACATGCTTTTAAATGGTACATTCAATGCATTTTTTGATGGATAATATGGGTGGATAACTGTTTTCTTTTAACCATTTTGCCACCTCTACTTACAGTTATCTCCATATGACCTATAAATCATGAATTTGAGCCATGAATTTTCCATTGATGATTGAATCAAGGTAGGCTACATATATCACATTTTCTTAGTATGCGGTCATTTCCGAACTCTGTGTAAATACGAGATATTTCATACACCAAGCCGCCCTTTTTTTTACTCTTATTTTAGAGGCCCTAAATTCCCCTCACTTATTTCCTCTTTTCTATTATCCCCACCAAAGATTATTGTGGATGAATAAGATTCATCCACTTTTTAATAAGAGGTCTCGATTCGAGCACTATTTTTTTTTTAAATGGAGTGCTTCCCTCGTTAATGGTCTTATGTGTTGCAATTCTAATGAAGATCGAAGAGCCGATCAATTGGAAGTAAGAAGAAGATGAACAGGAAGGTTCTAGAATGGAGAACTCATTAGAGGGCATATGAGCTTAAAATGATTCTATAATTTTCTGTATCAAAACTGAATACAAAATAACATGTGTCTTACTTATATACACTGTGTATGACAGCTACACTAATCTTTCTCCACTAACTATCTAACCACCAATCACATAATTAGTTATAACTAACTATACTAACTCACGTGATTGTCATGTGTCATTCTTCTGTTCAATACTCCCCCTCAAGCTAGGTGGTGCAAATAGGTTGACCACTCCTAGCTTGCGCATTAGGTACTCATGTTGTGATCTTCCCAATGCCTTTGTGAACAAATCTATTTCTTGGTCTTTAGACATCACATACTTGGTTTTGACAGTCCCTTGTTAAATCCTCTCTCTGATGAAGTGTAGGTCTATCGCTATGTGCTTTGTACGCTCGTGAAATATGGGGTTTGCAGCAATTTGAATTGCTGCTTTGCTGTCACAATACAACTCCACCGGCACCTCAACTTCAGCACCCAACTCTTTACAAAGCCCTGTCAACCACGATATTTCTGCAACTCCTGCTGCCACGCTCCTGTACTCTGCCTCTGCAGAGCTTCTTGAGATTGTGCACTGTTTCTTGGACTTCCATGGCACTGAATTTCCCAATTTCATCACATATCCTATTACTGGTCTCCTGGAAACTGGACATGATGCCCAATCAGCATCACAAAAGGCTGTCAACTTAGAGAACTGTTTAGAACTCATCAGCAACCCCAAGCATGGAGCTCCTTTGATATACCTCACAACCCTTATAGCAACTTCCATGTGAGATTTCTTTGGACAATGCATGAACTGGCTTAATACATGGACTGCATAGCATATAGATGGCCTAGTCATGGTAAGGTACAACAGCTTTCCAACTAATCTCTGATATGGCCCTGAATCTGCCAGCTTTTCATCTTCTTTCCAGTTCTAGTATTGATCATACTCCATTGTAGTTAATCTTTGGTTGCATTCCATTGGTGTAGTCACTAGTTTTGAGCCTGCTAATCCAAGATTAGTGATTAGCTCTATTGTAAACTTTCTTTGGTTCATCAGTATTCCTTCCTTGAACCTTGCTATCTCAATCCCAAGGAAGAACTTCAATTCCCCTAGATCCTTAATCCCGAAATTGCCATGTAGCATGGTCTTTGCCTCTGAAATCAGTGCTTGATCATTCCCAGATATGAGAAGATCATCTACATATACCAGGATTATAATTTGTCCCTTGCTTCTTTGTGAACAAGTAATAATCAAAGTGACTCTGTACAAAGCCAGATTTTAGAAATGCCTCAGTTAGTTTGAGATTCCATTGTCTTGAAACCTGTTTTAAGCCATATAGGGATTTATGCAGCCTACACACTTTCTCCCCCTGGCTGGAAAATCCCTGGGGTGTACACATATAGACTTCTTCAATGAGGTTTCCTTGGAAAAATGCATTATAGATATCCATCTTATGCAAATTTCAGTTATTGGCTGCAGCTAAAGCTATAAGTACCCTGACTGTCACCATCTTGACTACAGGAGAGAAAGTTTTCTGATAGTATAGGCCTTCTATTTGGTTGTAACCTTTAGCTACTAGTCGTTCCTTGTACCTTTCAACTTCTCCATTGGCCTTATACTTTATCTTGAATACCTACTTGCATCCAATAGGAGTCTTCCCTGTTGGAAAATCTACCAGAGTCCAGGTCCTGTTTTCCTTGAGTGCATTCAACTCCTGATTCATAGCATCAAGCCATTTGGGGTCTGATGCAGCCTCTTCATAATTCAAGGGTTCCCTAATGCTAGTGATTTTGGACAAATAAGACTGATACTTGGTCGAGAAACCTACATGAGTCAAATAGTTCTGCATTGGGTACTTGCAAATCTGCTGCCATCTGATCTTGTCAAGGAACCATTGTAGACATAGACTTGCAGCCATATAGGCTCCTTAGTAGTCCTATCTGATTTCTTTAATTGGTGATCTACAGGAACAGGTGTATCCTGTTCTGAAGGAGATGACTGTTGAGCTTAAATGTCTTCAGAAAGTAAAGGATGTGATGATGAAGGTTGTGTATCAGTAGTGTGGTTGTCTACAATAGGTGGCATTGCTGAAAGGGATGCATCATCACCTTGTGTGCTGATCTGCACAGGGATATTTGTATCTTGAGATGTTGCAGCATCAGTAGTAACCGGATAGTTCAGCACACCATTAGGAAATAACTACAACTTTCCTTCCTTAATTAGTTGAAATGGAAAGATATTCTCCACAAATTTGACATCCCTGCTTACAAAGAAGGAGTTAGTTATATAGTCTATATCCCTGCTAGGATAATGAATGTCATATCAACACAGCTCCAACTGATCTGGCTGCAAACTTGTCTTTTTCTCCCACTGCCTTAGCAAAACATAAACACCCTATGGTTCTCATGTGCTGTAAAGATGGCGCTCTTCCATACAACATCTCAAAAGATGATTTTCCTGACAACACTGATAGAGGCAACCTGTTTATGACATCAATAGCTGCCTGTACACACTCCCCCTAAAATTTGAGAGGCAAATAACCTTGCAACTTAGTGGCCCTAGCCACTTCCAGTATGTGTCTTTGTTTCCTCTCCACTACCCCATTTTGTTGTGGGGTGTGAACACAGGAACTCTAGTGAATCATTCCATAAGATTGAAACAAACTGTTGCATTCAAAATTAAACAACTCAGATCCATTGTCACTTCTTAATACTTCCACAGTCACATCAAATTGAGTATTTATTAAGGCTAAAAATTGTCTCAAACATACAACCACATCACTCTTGATCCTTGTCACACCTCATTTTTACCTACACCCTCGGGAGGGTATAATAAAGAGAATTTTTCCAATTAAAGGACAATCAAAACGAAATTCATTTATTAAGAGATTTAAGAGTCGCCAGTTGGGAGATTTATGGTATTCCAAGTAATCGGTTGAATCCCAAATTGAGGAAAAGAATGACTCTGTTTAACAGTCCGCGGACCAGAAATCCGGGTAATGAATTCTGTTAACCCAAGAGAAGGTGTTAGGCATTCTCGGGTTCCGTAGTTCTAGCACGGTCACCCAACTGTCATATTCGGCTTAATTATCTTATTTTAGTACAGTTTGAACCTATGTGCAATTTTAAATTATCTATCGCTTTCAATTAATTTTTAAAGAATGTTGAACGTTGTTTAAAACATGTCTTTGGATTGCGTCACATGAAATGTACCCGCAATATGAAACACGTCCTATTCAACGTTTTAGGATTTGGATTTGGGTTGCATAAAATGCGCACCCAAGTTTAGGAAGGTAAAATTATTAAAGAACGCGCCCAAATCAACTAATGCGTTGTTAATCTTTGTAGGAGCCATGGAATTTAGCTAAATGGCATGCCTCAGGATCTAAGGATCAACTCACGACTAAATAAAGCAAGGGCCATGCAATTGTCATTTCCTTTTTTTACGGCGCACTTTGCATTATTCCAATTAAATGATTTCTAAATTAAATTGCAAGAGTCAAACACAATGTGATCTCTTTTTATTTATGACACGCCTTAGTTATTCAAAGAAACTAAAAAAAAGAATTCTGAAACGTTATATCAGAATACGGGTTAAAACGTAATAATCAACAAACGCCCCTTTTCCTTTAAAATTTAAACCCATTAGTCTATCGTATTTTTAGAAGCTGATTGGCCATGAATGCTAGCAAACGTTTTAAGCCAAATTCAAAGAATGCCTAATCCAAAAAGAAAAAAATGATGCATAATCTCAGTATTGATGTGGGTCACATTCTTGTTTCAATTCTAAGTTCAAAAGGGAGCCCAGGACACGGTGTAAAGGGCACTGGCTTAAATTTCTGAAGTGGACTGAGCCAGGCCCAAAAGAAGGCCCTACCCAGTAACTGTTATGCATTGGCAGGCCAAGGACTCAAGGTCGAATTCCTGCGGCAGCACAAACAGCATCCAAGCACAACATTAAACGACCCCGAATTGATTTAAAATACGAGGATTGGTCTAGGCTTAATTCAAAATGACCATGAATGCTCAATTAGTAGTTAGCCCAACATATGCCAATCAATTAAAATTCTTGATTCATACATATAATCGTATACTTAGATTCCAAAGTCAATTATGTCAAAAATGAATAACTAAGCAACCAGGAGAAATTCTAAACACAACAACAATTCTGTGAACTAATCTAGTAAACACTAAGAATCTGAATTTACCTTACACTAAATGTATTCACCAGCCTATCATAGACGTATCAGTATGAGTTCACTAACAATCTAAGCATGGAAATCATAGCTAATTCTCATCATGATTTGCATCACAATTCATACAGGAAACAAACAACTAATGCCTTGAATAGTTCCTAGCTTAACAAATTCACATGGATTCAGTGGATCCATATTTACATGGAATATTCTTAAATTAAACACCCATCAGGTTCAACAGAGTTCAAACACAAGCATGCCTTTCCTGGCTCAAATGAACTTTTACTACAACAAATGATGAAGAATCCTCAAATCACACAAAAACTATCTAAGAAATGAACTGACTGTAATATAATGTCAAATAAAAGAAATGCAGCATCAGTTGAAACTATGCTCTGAATCTCTATCTTTCATTTCATATATCAAATATGACCTCACATGTTTAATAGAGCTCAAGATATAGTACCTGGAATCCGAAAATAAAAGAAGTAAGGAGGTAGTATCTAACATCACAGAATCAGCAGTAAACAGCCAGTTTCTCCAACCAGAAAATGATGCAAATAGTCTAGAAGAAACAACTTCAAAATCCAGAACCCAAATAGCCCAAACTCAAAGCCAAAACCAACCAACTTCAACCCCCAAATCAATGGAACAGTGGACTTCCAGGAAAGAAACCAATTTTAAAAATAGTAAAGATGAAACTGCATTGAAATGATGTCAAACCAAAGCCCCAAACAGTAATATCTCATACAGACTTTAAATCAAATTTGAAGACCAATTCTAAACCTTTCTCGCTCAGGTGAGTTGAAATTATTTCAGAGGTTTTGAAACAATTTTTGATCACTGGAAAATTTTAATGGAACAGTAGAATGGTCCTCATGTATGTATATATCAGTGTCTATCTTAGTGTGTAACTCAGTGTGTAATCATTGTATTTTTCAGTGTATTTTTCTCTCTTCTCACTCAATGCTCTCAATGTTCTCTCTATTTTTCTTAGGTTCTCAATTTCCCTCTCAAAATCTGTCTATTTCTATCCCTGAATCTATGTTTTATACCTAAAGCCTTAACCCTTTTTCAACCCCTTTTTCTTCTTTACAGTTGTGTCTTTCAGCTTTTGTTGTTCCCCCTCCCATGATATCTACTTTCCAGTCCTTAGAAGCATTGGACAGGGTGTACTTGCACCACTGAACTCCTTTTATTAAATTAACCCTTAAACCCATCCTACCATGTGCTAGTAGCTTCTTAAGTAGGTGAGATACACCCTTTTTATTAGACCATTCTCAAACCATTTTTCTAAGGTTTAATTATCCAATTAAAACTTCTGAAAGTTATGGACATCTCCAAATTAAACCACCAGTTCTCTCTAACATAAACAATAGGCGACCAGAAACAAATGTTATCAATTTCTAAACCTATGGGTTTTATCATTGAAACAGAATCTAGAATATTTCACATATAATCAATCAAAATTAGAATTAGCATGAATTAATCCAGGAATGAACCTTTGAAATTCGACCTTTGAGACAATCAATCACCAAATTGACTATACTACTTATTGCTCAACAACGGAATCAGAAGTTTAAACACATGCAAACAAATTTAACGGAATAGACATACTTGAACCAGAAATTAAACAAACTAAAAATGCTGAGAAACAAGGTTCACAAAAGGAAAAATAATAAGAAAAGATCACGAACAATAAAAGAACGAAAAGAAAGATGAAACGCAGGTACCTAAACACTAGCCAAGCTCTGGAATTTTTTTTTCTTTTCTTCAAACTCTTGATTTTGACCACACGGGGTCTTAACTATGTGTTTTCAAACAAAAACACATAGTCAAGACCCACTGTGATCTCAATCGCCAATAATCCCCTTGATTCGGTTTTGGGCCTTATCTTCCGATTTAGGTTCGATGAGTTAAAGGCATATTCGAGGAAATCCTCCATGAGATTTGTGGTGAGGGTGGTTTGGTTGTCATCTGGTATTAACTTGGGCTAAGGGGATGTGGTTCCGCCACCAAAAGGTGGTGGGGAATGGTGGCGGCTACTAGGGTTTTTGGCTAAGTTTTGATATTCGAACGAATCCAGGAATGTTCGAGGGAAACGGGGTTGGGATTTGGGAAGATGAGGTGCTGGTGGTTCAGTGGTGTGACTTTGGTGGTCATCAGAGACGGTGGCTACTAGGGTTCATTTCTTCGAATTAAGATTCAAAGAAACCTGGTGATATTTGAAGGAATCGATTTGAGGGGTTGGGTTGAGGAGGTTGAGGGGAAGCTGTGGTGTTAATCTGGTGGCATTTGGCCACTGTCCGCCATCGTGGGCAATTTCTGGTACGATGGCGGGGGGCGGCATTGCGTTTGTCTCTGAAGGAGACGAAAGACGGGTGAGAGGGGGTTTTGGTTTGGGGGGTGAGGGGTAAGGAATTTTGATATATCAATCAAGGGTTTAATTTGGGACGTTGGATGATGAGAATCCAATGACTCAGATCACTTCACTAAACGAAACGAGGTCGTTTAGACGGTTCATGGTTGGACTGGGTAATGGGAACGGGTTTGGGTTGGGTTGTGGGAGACGGATTAGATTGGGGCGAATTGGGCTGGTTTCCGACTGAATTTGGCTGGGCCTAGGGAATTTGGCCCAGTTCCTCTTTATTCTAATTCTTTCCCTGTTCTTTTATTATTTTCTCAAATTATTTTCAAAAATTAAAACCTACAATTATAAAATCAAATTAACTTAAAAATGCTAATTATCTCTAAATAATAATTATCACAAATAATTAAGTACCAAAATCACACAATTGAACACCAAAAATGCAAAAATGCATTATTTTTTATGTTTTTCCTTTATCTTGTAAGTAATTTACTATTTGACTAAAAATTATAAAATTAAATCCTAAATGCAACCTATTTTTGTATTTTCTTATTAACTGATCAAATAGACATGCACACACACAAATACAAATCATAACTGAAAACCACGAAAATTCACAAATTTGCACACAAAGGAGAATTATTTTATTTTGAATTTTATGGGAATAATTCGTATGGGCAAAGATCATGTGCTCACAGTTGCCCCTCTTTGTCAGGAAACATGAATAGTTTTCGTGCAAAGATAAAGTGAGCGGATACGAGCAATTTTTGCCCGTTTGAACACTCCGTGTGAAATATTTTTTGAAAGATTTGATCTAATCTTTGCTTCAAAGGTTTCCTACATATCCTTGGCTAAAAAGGAATCAGGTCAATGTAGTTCGGGAAGTTTTGGTTGCTGGGACTACCATGAAGCTGTGATTTACTGTTGTTGCTGCTGCTGCTGATACTATTTACTGACCTCCTTATTACACCATGCTAAAAATGAAGAAGCTATACTAAGCTATAATCTATGCATTACAAATATTTATTCTCAAACTTGACTTTGCGACTGTTGTTGTCTTGTTGATTCGTATTTCCTCCAAAGTTCCTTTGTTGCTGACTTGAACTGTAGTCTTCTCTTCCTATGAAACTCGAACTGTTTTCTTTTGACCATTGTTGCCTTCCCTTGGTCTCTAGGTAGACGCTTTACTTCTTGACATGAATTGTTCTTCCTTGTTTTCCAAGTGGACGCCTGACTTTCAAAATCTTTAACTACTGTTCCTTGTTCTCCAAGTGGACACGTGATTTCAACTATCTTCAACTATTGTTCCTTGTTCTCCAGGTGGATGCCTGACTTGAACTGTCTTCAACTATTGTTCCTTGTTCTCCAGGTGGACGCCTGTCTTCAACTATCTTACACTATTGTTCCTTGTTCTCCAGGCGGACGCCTGACTTCAACTATCTTCAACTATTGTTTCTTGTTCTCCAGGTGGACGCCTAACTTCAACTATCTTCAACTTTTGTTCCTTGTTCTCTAGGTGGACTCCTGACTTCAACTATCTTTGACTATTGTTCCTTGTTCTCCAGGTAGATGCCTGACTTTAACTATCTTCAACTATTTTTCCTTGTTCTCCAGGTGGACGCCTGACTTCAACTATCTTTAACTATTATTCCTTGTTTTCCAGGTGGACGCCTGACTTTAACTATCTTCAACTATTGTTCCTTGTTCTCCAGGTGGACGCCTGACTTCAACTATCTTTAACTATTTTTCCTTGTTCTCCAGGTGGACGCTTGTCTTCAACTATCTTCAACGATTGTTACTTATTCTCCAGGTGGACGCCTGACTTCAACTATCTTTAATTATTGTTCCTTGTTCTCCAAGAGGACGCCTGACTTCAACTATCTTCAACTTTTGTTCCTTGTTCTCCATGTGGATGCCTGATTCAACTATCTTTAACTTTTGTTCCTTGTTCTCCAGGTGGACGCCTAACTTCAACTATCTTTAACTATTGTTCCTTGTTCTCCTGGTGGACGCCTGACTTCAACTATCTTCAACTATTGTTCCTTGTTCTCCGGGTGGACACCTGACTTCAACTATCTTCAACTATTGTTCCTTGTTCTCCAGGTGGACGCCTGACTTCAATTATCTTCAACTATTGTTCCTTGTTCTCCAGGTGGACATCTGATTTCAACTATCTTCAACTATTGTTCCTTGTTCTCCAAGTGGATGCCTGACTTCAACTATCTTCAACTATTGTTCCTTGTTTCCAGCCTGACTTCAACTATCTTTAACTATTTTTCCTTGTTCTCTAGGTGGACGCGTGACTTCAACTATTATTCCCTGTTCTCCAGGTGGGTGCTTGACTTCAACTATATTTAACTATTGTTCCTTGTTCTCTAGGTGGACGCCTGACTTCAACTATCTTCAACTTTTGTTCCTTGTTTTCCAGGTGCACGCGTGATTTCAACTCTCTTTAACTTTTGTTCTTTGTTCTCCAGGTGGATGCCTGACTTCAACTATCTTTAACTTTTGTTCCTTGTTCTCCAGGTGGACGCCTGACTTCAACTATCTTTAACTATTGTTCCTTGTTCTCCAGGTGGACGCCTGACTTCAACTATCTTCAACTATTGTTCCTTGTTTTCCAGGTGGTCGCCTGACTTCAACTATCTTCAACTATTATTCCTTGTTCTCCAGATGGACGCCTAACTTCAACTATCTTTAACTATTGTTCCTTGTTCGTTCTCCAGGTGGACACCTAACTTCAACTATCTTTAACTATTGTTCCTTGTTCTCCAGGTGGACGCCTGACTTCAACTATCTTCAACTTTTGTTCCTTGTTCTCCAGGTGGACGCCTGACTTCAACTATCTTCAACTTTTGTTCCTTGTTCTCCAGGTGGAGGCCTGACTTCAACTATCTTCAAATTTTGTTCCTTGTTCTCCTGGTGGACGCCTGACTTCAACTATCTTTAACTTTTGTTCCTTGTTCTTCAGGTGGACGCCTGACTTCAATTATCTTTAACTATTATTCTTTGTTCTCCATGTGGACGCCTGACTTCAACTATCTTTAACTATTATTCCTTGTTCTCCAAGTGGATGCCTGACTTCAACTATCTTCAACTATATTTCCTTATTCTCCAGGTGAATGCCTGACTTCAACTATCTACAACTATTGTTCCTTGTTCTCCAGGTGGACGCCTGATTTCAACAAAAGTAGATAAAACAAAGAAAATTTTCTGCCCCAGTTTGGTGGCTGTTAGGTACTTGCTCTTCCTTCGCGGAAAATTTCTCTGCCATCAACAACATTTCCTGCCCCTGTTTCAAATACATAAAAGTCTTGTCAATTTAGGGTGTGGTGATTGGTTGTGATACTCCTGCTGGGGATGATTTTTCCCTTCTTTCCTTTCCATATTCGGTTTTGTCCGACTGCCTTGAACTCGATCGAGAATTTTCGACCCTGTGACTACTCCTTATCCACAAACTTCCCAACTGTTGCTTTCCACTTCTAGTCTTTCTTATCTGACCCCATTCCTTTCATGGAATCTTAGACCATTTCATCATTTGGATTTCTAATGATGCCTTTTACGTCCCATCACATTATCATCGGCATGTCTTAGCTACACTTCGCTTTGCACCATATTGAAAACTGGTAGTAAGCTTTGAAATTCCTTCTTATTTGTTAGAATCAAATTATTATTGAAAAGCCTTAGCCAAAAGAAAAAAAAATGTGATAATTTCAAAAGATAAGAATAAAAGAGAAGATCTTTCTTTAGAAGACCGTTTGAGAAAAGAAAAAGGACTTATCTGAATGGGATAACTGATCCCAATGATCATGTTGTGTATTTTAGATTAATCAACCCAATCTATTTAATTTAATCAATTTCCAATTGTCTTGTTTCGTGTTTTAAGATTCTTACAACCCAATTCTTTGCCGAATCATCATCTTTGTTCTGCTTGATGCCTCGACGGATTTCTGCCGCCAGCCTTATCTCACATGCCCCTTTCTCTATTCCTCGTCGCCTCATGGTGCCCGTGAAGGTTTTAACCAGTAAGATTCTCTCATTTTTGGATTTCTCTCAGCTTTCATCGCCTTATAGTTCCCTTCGAGGTTTTCACCAATAAGACTCTCATTTCTCTCATCCTTCGTCGCCTTACAATGCCCTTGTGGATTTTCACTAATAAGATCCTCTCATTTTTCCATTTCCTTGCTTAAACCGGAGTGGTTCCCCTGGTATAAATCATCTTTACTTGCTTGACTTGGCACCTCTCGAAGACTGATCGGGAGGTCTTTCTTTGGACACTAATATGGGTTCTTGGATATGGTTGGAAAGAAAAAGGGTATCAAAATCTCAACCAAATTCAATGGGTTAGAATTACAACTTTTGGAACCAAATTTCTTATTACAAACAAAACTTCTGCCCCGATTTCTCGCTTGGGGATCTTTCAATTTTTATTTCCCTATGACCGAGCCGTGAAGCTGCCTACGTATCCTTAAAAGGAATCAGGTCAAACGTAGTTCACCCGATTTTCCTTGTTATTATGCTTTTCTTTTCACTTATATTTTTTCTTTTCTGTTTTTTTTTTTTTTGTTGATTCCAAAAGAGGGGTATAAAAAAAATGAACAAGGCTCAAAAAGGGGAAAACAAAGGGTAAAGTGTTTGGATAGCAGAACAAATTGCCTTCGTCATTTCAGCCTTCGAAACAATGCCAAATACATACAACCACAATAAATCAAAGAAAATCATACATAGTATCTTTTGACTGTATTAGAGTTAATTGTCATGTCTACACATTTGCCTTCGATATCTATTAGATACAAAGCACCATTGGATAACACTCTTGTCACAATGAACGGCCCTTGCCAATTTGGGGCGAACTTGCCTTTCGCTTCAGTCTGATTTGGAAGGATACGTTTCAATACTTGTTGACCTACTTCAAACTTTCGGGGACATACCTTTTTGTTGTACGCTCTTGCCATTCTCAGTTGATATAATTGACCGTGACACACTGCTGCCAATATTTTCTTATCGACCAAACTCAATTGCTCCAATCGAGTTTTGACCCATTCGTCCTCATCAATCTCAGCCTCCGCGACAATCTGCAAGGACGGAATTTTAACTTCTGCCGATATTACTGCTTCAGTGCCATATACTAACGAATAAGGAGTTGCACCTACTGAAGTACGAACAGTAGTGCGATAACCCAACAGTGCAAATGGTAATTTTTCATGCCATTTCCTGGAACATTCTACCATTTTCCTCAGTATTATCTTTATGTTCTTATTGGCTACCTCGACTTCTCCATCGAAGAAAAGTTTCCAATCTGGTTTTTCAGTCAGTTCCAGCTCATCAATATGCATCACTTCTTCATTAGGAAAATAAGTCCTCAATGGCTTGTATTCTTCATCGACTGGGTTCTCGGCCAAGTGATTGGCCAATGCTTGTGCTTTCACTGCAGTCCTCATCACATAGACGATGTCAAACTCCGTGAGTAAAATTTTCCACTTTGCGAGTCTCCCTGTGGGCATAGGCTTTTGAAAAATATACTTCAACGGATTCAAACGTGAGATGAGATAAGTAGTGTAGGATGACAGATAATGTTTCAACTTCTGTACAACCCAAATTAAGGCACAACATATCCTCTCAATGTGAGTATACTTAACCTCATAAGCATTGAACTTCTTGTACTTATTATTTTGGAGTCAGATTGATTTTTAGACTGGGCTGAGGGTTCCTCATGCATGCCATGTCATTAGAACTAGCGTAAGAAGAATTGTACAGAAGAAAATAAGAAAAACAAAAATAAAATATTAGGAATAATGAAGAAGAGAAATTTCATTTTATTGGAAAATACAAGATAACAAGGTTTTCACACTTAGACAGACTGAAAAAACGAAATCTAGATTACAACCCTGGAATCCAGACAAACTTGAAGGAAAATCATAGCGAACTACCAAGACTCCTTCCTGGCTAGCCAAAAAGAAATATCTTTCCAATTACCACGCTTGGCATCTTAGCCACTCAGCTCCGCATCAATATTTGTGAGACCATTACCAACTTTAATATCATCAGCTTTAATCAGCACGTTCTCAAAAGGATTCGCATGCTCCCTACCACTGTCATTGATCACGATTACCCTTTCGTGAATCATTCTTTCTATTTCCTTTTTCAAAAAATGATAATTCTGAATGCTATGCCCTTGGACATTAGAGTGATACACTTATCGTACAGTAGGATCAAAGCCTTTTGCATATAGGTCTGGATTATAACCGAGAAGCGGCTCAATCAGGCCGAAGCACTTTAACTTT
This sequence comes from Nicotiana glauca, assembly GCA_026770625.1. NCBI lineage: Eukaryota > Viridiplantae > Streptophyta > Magnoliopsida > Solanales > Solanaceae > Nicotiana > Nicotiana glauca. Next base: position 23,990 of record MU717882.1, read on the forward strand.
TCAAACAAACTTGCATAAGATTCTCCGAAAGCATTCTCTTTTTTCAGTAATCTTTTTATTTTATACTCTGGCCTCGGTTGGAACATTTTGCGAGCAGGTGGCTGATATGCTTGAGGAGGCGGATGAGACCTTTGTGGGAGCGGTGCGGACCATCACGGTCCTTGGAGATGTGGAACATATGGTGGTGCAATGTGGACATGATATCGGGGAAGTGATGGACGATTTCGAGGGTTCTGTGGAGAGAAGTAGCAGTAGAGAGGATTAAAAGGAGATCCACGGGGTCGATATGGAGGCTGTTTAGCAAGAGCGGCCACTGGACCTTGTCGTTGGCGGGGCTCAACAACATCTTTTCTATCCATGGGAAGATTATCCTGAACAACTTGTTCGCTCCATCGGAGCCAAAAAATCCTAAAACTTTCTTTAAGTTTCTTTTCTATATGAGATATGGAGGAGTGATCTGGGACAAACATGATTTCTTCTATTTCCCCTTTTGATCTGGTTTGGTAATGGTAGTATGCCAGTATGCTTAGGTGAACTAACTTCTTGAGTTCTGAACATCAACAACAAACTGGTCAGTGGTTAAAGCTTGACAGATAGGTAATCATATATTGGCATGAATGCACCTAGGCAATTAACCATTTCTACCATGTATTTTCTTTGGTTGCTTGTATCATCCCGACTTTTCATGTTTATAACTCTTCTATCATTTTTTTTCTTTGTCTTTATTTATTTTATATTATTATTTATTATTATTATTTATGTTTTATTTTGGTTGTGGTCGAATCCTATGGAGATTGCCTATGTATCATGACCCCGCATGAATCAGACCACGTGTAGTTTTGGCCAGCAAGTATTAAACATTTTTCTTCCTGGGAATTCAAAATTTTATAGAAAGCAAATTTTTTATTACAACTAACTCAAAACTCAAAACTGACAGACTTTGATAGAAACAAACCAACGTATTACAAGAAAACACATGCTTGAAAACCAACTGACAGACAAAAATAATACAGACTCGAGTAGAATCAATAATATATTAAGGCTTCTGGTGCCCGCGAGACGTCATTCGATCTTGCCGCGGGCCTAAATGCAAGATCCCCTTGCAACCTCTCCAAATCCCTCATCGTTTGGCGGATGAAAGTCATTACTGCAGCAAAAAAGGTGGTACGAGACATGTCCTCACATGTTCGGCACTTCATTGTAATATAATGCGCGATGGTTCCGATTCTTTCTCTGATCTTGCCTTTTTCCTGAAGCAACTGTCCTATCTGTTGATTCCGGGCTTCTAACACTTGAGAGTCGTGAAGGACTTGATTTTGGAACTGATGCATTTCCTCCTCCATCCGATCCATCAAGTCATAGCAGTGATCCCTTTCTGCTTTGAAATCTACAGCCTGTCTGATTATTTCATCCTCGAGAGTGACTATTTTTCCTCTTAGGATGGTGACGATCCCTTCGTAGCCCCTCTTTGTCTATTGCATAAGTTGTGCCCACTTTTCCACGCCCTTTGTCCATCTTTCCCGGATTCTTGCCAGGCTGGCTTCAGATTTTTCCCGGTCCTCTTGACATTCGAGGGCTTTCTTTTTCAGTTCATTCATGATTTTGTTGTCAGCCCAGCTCCTTTCTGGATTCCGGGCGGCTATCTTCATTGTTTTGGATCTGATCTTTGAGGGCTTCATTCTCTTAAGCTAGTTTTTTCCTTTCTCCCTTATCCGCAGCTACCTGGATACTATTGTCGAACTTGAGGTCCTGGATCTGCTTTTCCAACCTCCCTATTTTGGCCCTGTATTCGTTTTCTCTTGCTAACCAATCCCAATGTTCTTGTGATGACTCGACAAAATCTTGAAGGTGAGGCCTTTTAGCTGGCCTCCCGAATGTAATTTCCCTTCGGAACCAAGCGTAGTACCCTGGTGAAACTTCTCCATTGGATCGATCTCGTACCATGGTGTTTGCCGCTAAGTATTGAATCTCGCTCCAAATCTGGCAGACTAATGTTTCAGGAAACTGGCCATCAGGACCTATCTCGACTACTTGGGTATTGAGATCTTCATCTTTCGGCACTATTTGGCATCTCCCAAGTTGTCTCAAAACCCGATACGGTGCATATGGTTGGATGCTTTTGAGTCCCATCAAGAGGAAGTGAGTCCCGATAGCTGGCATATATACAATCTCATCTACAGGCAACTATCCGTATGTCCATTCTATTTGGCTAGCGATGACGGAACGGAGGTGTGATGTCCATCTAGTGACCCCTTCTGGCAAGCTGATCCCCTCAATCCTTGTATAGAATTCCTCTATGTAGGTTTTCTCTGTTGACCCATAACTCATGAATTGCGGAAGATGGCATAGGTGTTCAATCATCCACATTTGTAGCAATAAGTTACACCCCTTAAAGAAGTCTCTTCCGGCTTTGTAGGCCGTGAGAGCACGGAAGATTTCAGCTACTATTATAGGTGCAAGGGTGCTTTTGGACTGGGTAAGTAAGGTACTGACGACCCCGACTATTTTTATGTCAATATTTCCATCTTTCCTAGGGAACACCAGAAGTCCCAAGAAGACCACCATGAAAGCAAAACATCTATGCTCCTCCCATTTTTGGCGGTTTCCTTTGCTACAGATTTTGTTTGTTGGGTTGTTAAACCCCCCTCCCCCCCCATGTGGCCAAATCTCTGGTATATGAATTGTGGATTACAAAAACCAGCTGCCAAGTCTGTGTTATGGACCATCCTACTTATCTTCAGTGAGTCTAAGAAACTGTGCACGGCGACCGCTCTCTTAGCAACTATGTACTGGTGCCTCAGAGGAAATTTAGAACCCCCAATATATCCAGTTATTTCTTCCAAGGTTGGGGTGAGCTCAAAATCTGAGAAACGGAATACGTTGTGGGCCGGTCCCAGAATGTCACCAACGCCTTTACAATATCTCCCCTAGGATTAATTTTTAATAAACTAGTGAGACCTCCCAAGTGCAGATTAACCTTATCTTGCCCTGATTCGCCCAGATCATTCCACCACATATGCAACTCCAGAGGGATCCGGTTCATGACTGTTATTGGCAATTCTCGGTTCGTGCTCATTCTGCACATTTATTAGGGTGACTTCAGTTAAAAGACAATCAAGACTTATTTTGACTCAAAAAGTTTTATCACTATTTCAAAAATTTATAAGAATGTCCGGCTTTGACAATATAGCCTTTTAGCACTTCAATGAAGTAGATTTAAAGGCTGTATTTGCTGATCGGCCAAAAATTTTAAGAAATGACCATAGGCGGTTGTCCTTGCCAAAACGGCCTTCCGGCGCCCCTTTGGGGATGTTTGGCTATTTTAGACAAGAATGACATCACCTTTACTTGTGGCAAAATTAATGAGCTTTATGTACCCCTAATTATATTTTTCAATTTTCAAAAAAATAGTTGAGCCCGATGGGAGTTGCTTACGTATCCCACATCCGGTGAGAATCAAACTTACGTAGTTCTACCTATTTTGATAAAAGTGAGACCAACTATTTTTCTAATAAAACAAAACAAACATTTATAACAAAATTATATTTTTCTTTTTTTTCTGAAACTTTGGCAGAGTTTCGGCATATTTTGGATACTGATCTTTAAAACAAGTAGTTTATTATATTTCTTCATTTTTCTCTCAACTTTCTTCTCATTTTTTTTAAAACCGGTCAACATGCAGATCCGAAGCAAATAAATGCACAAGTAGCAAGTAAGATGCATCAGGATGGTCTCTTTATTTTTTTGGTACACCTGTCCTAGATAGACCCAACCCTTATGTTGAGTCTCCAAAGTCAAAATACACATGATACAAACAAGTGTTCCTACTAGGAATCCGGCATAAGGCTGAGTTGTTCTAAGTTCAAAACCTGGGTATTTGTTCTAGACCTGTGTACTCGAGTGGACAACTCGAGGAGGGGGCTACGTACCGGGAACCAAAAGGCCATCCGGCTTGGTAACTTGTCCGAGCCTCTTTCTTATTTCAAGGTATTGACACTAACAGAATAGGGAGTCTCGACCAGCGAGCACATCCCCGAAAATGAGAAGAGAAGGGTTTCACAGCAGTTTATATATAGTTCAGATAATATCAAAGCAGTAAAAAGCAACATTTTGTACATTAGGCCCAAACTTGTAATAAAATCAAATAATAAATAAAGCCAAATATAACAATTATTACAAGTTCGAATTCTGAACCCTGAACAAATAGTTTTGGGTTCTTGTCCCCAGTAGAGTCGCCATAGCTGTCACACCTCCTTTTTACCTACACCCCGGGAGGGTATAATAAAGAGAGTTTTACCAATTAAAGTACAATCAAAACGGAATTCGTTTATTAAAAGATTTAAGAGTCTCCACTTGGGAGATTTATGGTGTCCCAAGACACAGTTTGAATCCCGAATCGAAGAAAAGAATAACTCTGTTTAATAGTCCGCGAACCAAAAATCTGGGTAAGGAATTCTATTAACCCGAGAGAAGGTCCTTGGCATTCTCGGGTTCCGTGGTTCTAGCACGGTCGCTCAATTGTCATATTCGGCTTAATTATCTGATTTTAGTACAGTTTGAATCTATGTGGAATTTTAAATTATCTATCGCTTTCAATTAATTTTTAAAGAATGTTGAACGTTGTTTAAAACATGTCTTTGGATCGCGTCACATGAAATGCACCGTCAATACGAAATATGTCCTATTCAATATTTTGGAATTTGGATTTGGGTTGCATGAAATGCACACCCAAGTTTAGGAAGGTAAAATTATTAAAGAACGCGCCCAAAGCAACTAACGTGTTGTTAATCTTTGCGGGAGCCATGGAATTTAGCTAAATGGCATGCCTCGGAATTTAAGGATCAATTCACGACTAAATAAAGCGAGGGCCATGCAATTGTCATTTCCTTTTTTTTTACGATGCACTTTGCATTATTCTAATTAAATGATTTCAAAATTAAATTGCAAGAGTCAAACACTATGTGATCTCCTTTTATTTATGACACGCCTTAGTTATTCAAGGAAATTAAAAAAAAAAAATCTGAAACGTTATATCAGAATACGGGTTAAAATGTAATAATCAACAAACACCCCTTTTCCTTTAAAATTTAAATCCATTAGTATATCATATTTTTAGAAGCTGATTGGCCATGAATGTTAGCAAACGTTTTAAGCCAAATTCAAAGAATGCCTAATCCAAAAAGAAAGGAATAATGCATAATCTCATTATTGATGTGGGTCCCATTCTTGTTTCAATTCTAGGTTCAAAAGGGAGCCCAAGACACGGTGTAAAGGAAACTGGCTTAAATTTCTGAAGTGGACTGAGCCAGGCCCAAAAGAAGGACCAACCCAGTAACTGTTATGCATTGGCAAGCCAAGGACTCAAGGTCGAATCCATGCGGCAGCACAAACAACATCCAAGCACAACATTGAACGACCCTGAATTGATTTAAAACACGAGAATTGGTCTAGACTTAATTCAAAATGACCATGAATGCTCAATTAGTAGTCAGCCCAAAACTGACCATATGGCAATCAATTAAAATTCATGAGTCATACACATAATCGTATACTTATCTTCTAAAGTCAATTATTTCAAAAATGAACAACTAAGCAACCAGGAGAAATTCTAAACACAACAGCAATTCTGTGAACTAATCTAGTAAATAATAAGAAGCTGAATTTACCTTACACTAAATACATTTACCAGCCTATAATAGATGTATCAGTATGAGTTTACTAACAATCTTAGCATGGAAATCATAGCTAATTCTCATCATGATTTGCATCACAATTCATACAGGAAACAAACAACTGATGCCTTGAATAGTTCCTAGCTTAACAAATTCACATGGATTCAGCGGATCCATATTTACATGGAATATTCTTGAATTAAACACCCATCAGTTCCAACAGAGTTCAAACACAAGTGTGCCTTTCCTGGCTCAAATGAACTTTTACTACAACAAATGATGAAGAATCCTTAAATCATACAAAAACTATCTAAGAAATGAACTGACTGTAATATAATGTCAAATAAAAGAAATGCAGCATCAGTTGAAACTATGCTCTGAATCTCTATCTTTCATTTCATATATCAAATCTGACCTCACATGTTTAATAGAGCTCAAGATATAGTACCTGGAATCCAAAAATAAAAGAAGTAAGGAGGCAGTATCCAACAGCACAGAATCAGCAGTAAACAACCAGTTTATCCAACTAGAAAATGATGCAAATAGTCTAGAAGAAACAACTTCAAAATCCTGCGGCCAAATAGCCCAAACTCAAAGCCAAAACCAACCAACTTCAACCCCCAAATCAATGGAACAGTGGACTTTTAGGAAAGAAATCAATTTTAAAAATAGTAAAGATAAAACTGCACTGTAATTATATCAAACCAAAGCCCCAAACAACAATATCTCATACAGACTTTAAATCAAATTTGAAGACCAATTCTAAACCTTTCTCACTCAGGTGAGTTGAAATTATTTTGGAGGTTTTGAAACAATTTTTAACCACTGGAAACTTTTAATGGAACAATAAAATGGTCCTCATGTATGTATATATCGGTGTCTATCTTAGAGTGTAATCAGTGTATTTTTCTCTCTTCTCACTCAATGCTCTCAATGTTCTCTTTATTTTTCTTGGGGTCTCAATTTCTCTCTCAAAATCTGTCTATTTCTGTCCCCGAATCTCTGTTTTATTCCTAAAACCTTAACCCTTTTTCAACCCCTTTTTCTTCTTTACAGTTGTATCTTTCAACTTTTGTTGTTCCCCCTCCCATGTTATCTACTTTCCAGCCCTTAGAAGCATTGGACAAGGTGTACTTGCACCACTGAACTCCTTTTATTAAATTAACCCTTAAACCCATCCTACCATGTGCTAGCAGCTTCTTAAGTAAGTGAGATACACCCTTTTTATTAGACCATTCTCAAACTATTCTTCTAAGGTTTAATTATCCAATTTAAACTTCTGAAAGTTATGGACATCTCCAAATTAAACCATCAGTTCTCTCAAACAGAATCAATAGGCGACCAGAAACAAATGATATCAATTTCTAAACCTAGGGGTTTTATTATTGAAACAGGATCTAGAATATTTCACATACAATCAATCAAATTTGGAATTAGCATGAAACAATCTATGAATGAACCTTTGAGATTTGACCTTTGAGACAATCAATCACCAAATTGACTATACTACTTATTGCTCAACAATGGAATTAGAAGTTTAAACACATGCAAACAAATTTAACGGAATAGACCTACTTGAAACAGAAATTAAACAAACTAAAAATGCTGAGAAACAAGGTTCACAAAAGGAAAATAATAAGAAAAGATCACGAACAATAAAAGAAAGAAAAGAAAGATGAAACGGAGGTACCTAAAAACTGGCCAATCTCTGGAAAAAAAAATCTTTTCTTCAAACTCTTGATTATGACCACACGGGGTCTTAACTATGTGTTTCAAATGAAAACACATAGTCAAGACCCACTGTGATCTCAATTGCCAATAATCCCCCTGATTCGGTTTTGGGCCTTATCTTCTAATTTATGTTCGATGAGTTGAAGGCATATTCGAGGAAATACTCCATGAGATTTGTGGTGAGGGTGGTTTGGTTGTCATTTGGTATTAACTTGGGGCTAAGGGGAAGTGGTGCCTCCACCAAAAGTGGTGGTGAATTGTGGTGGCTACTAGGTTTTTGGCTAAGTTTTGATATTCGACCGAATCCGGGAATGTTCGAGGGAAACGGGGTTGGGATTTGGGAAGATGAGGTGCTGGTGGTTTAGTGGTATGAATTTGGTGGTCATCGGAGACGGTGGCTACTAGGTTTAATTTCTTTGAATTAAGATTCAAAGAAACCTGGTGATATTTGAAGGAATCGGTTTGAGGGGTTGGGTTGAGGAGGTTGAGGGAAAGTTGTGGTGTTAATCTGGTGGCGTTTGGCCACCGTCCGCCGCCGTGGGCAATTTTTGGCGCGGTGGCGGGCGGCGGCATTACGTTTATCTCTAAAGGAGACGAAAGACAGGTGAGAGGGGGGTTTTGGTTTGGGAGGTGAGGGGTAAGGAATTTTGATATATCAAAATCAAAGGTTTAATTTAGGCCGTTAGATGATAAGAATCCAACGGCTCAGATCACTTCACTAAACGAAACGGGGTCGTTTAGACGGTTCATAGTTGGACCGGGTAATGGGAACGGGTCTGGGTTGGGTTGTGGGAGATGGATTAGATTGGGGCGAATTGGGCTGGTTTTCGACTGAAATTGACTGGGCCTAGGGAATCTGGCCCAGTTCCTCTTTATTTTAATTCTTTCCCTCTTCTTTTATTTTTTTTCTCAAATTATTTTTAAAAATTAAAACCTACAATTATAAAATCAAATTAACTTAAAAATACTAATTATATCTAAACAATAATTATCACAAATAATTAAGTACCAAAATCACACAATTGAACACCAAATATGCAAAAATGCATTATTTTTTATGTTTTTCCTTTATCTTGTAAGTAATTTACTATTTGACTAAAAATTATAAAATTAAATCCTAAATGCAACCTATTTTTATATTTTCTTATTAATTGATCAAATAGACATGCACACACAAAAATATAAATCATAACTGAAAACCACGAAAATTCACAAAATTGCACACAAAGGAAAATTATTTTATTTTGAATTTTATGGAAATAATTTGTATAGGCAAAAATCATATGCTCATAAGCCTTAGTAAATAAATCTATGTTATTCTACTGCAATCATCTACTATAGTAAGGAAAAATCTATGTCCATTATGAGTTTGTACTCTATATGGACCCCAAACATTTACATGAATCAATTGAAATGGTCTATTTGATCTACTTGTACTCTTAGGGAAAGGCAATCTGCCTTGTCTAGCCAAAGGACAGATTGTGCATTCCTTTATTGCATCACTACTATCCTTGAACTTCATGTTTGGAATTCATTTCACTACTCTATTTGGAGCATGTCCGAGTCTTCCATGCCATACTTTTAAATCCTCCTCCTGCACAGTAGAATCCTGAAGATGTACATTGTAGCCTTGGCTTCAAGTTTCTGATGCTGCAAGTTGTACAAACCTTCCAGTTCCATACCAATCCCCTTCACCTTCCCACTGTGAAGGTCCTGCATTGTCCAGAAGTCAGGATAAAATGATATAAATCATCTTAAGTCCCTTGTAAGTCTAGACACAAATAACAGGTTATATTTAAAATTTGGAACATACAAGACATTCTTAACAATACTATTTTAACCAATTCTACTCTCTTCAGTACATACAACATCAAGTGAAGTTCCATCAGGTAGGTATACCTTTGGTGAATTGCCTAGGATGTTTGTGTTTATCTTGTCAAGTAGCTCTCTGGTGTGAACCATGTGATTGGTTGCACTAGAGTCTACTGTCCAATTCTCATTTTTAACCTTTTTATTTGTAACAAAGGTCTTGGATGTACCTGCAAAACCTGTATTTTCACCTATCCTTGTATTGATCAGCTTCAAGATTTGATCATATTGCTCCTGAGTGAACATGATTGGCATTCCTTGTGCTAGATTTGCAGTAGATGTGTTGATCACTTATTGTCCTTCCTGTGTAGTTGTATTGGCCATCTGCATCATTATTGATTGTTGTCCCTCCTGTATGATTGCATTGGCCATAGGTCTATGAGGAAAGCTCGTTTGTTTTCTTCCTCGTTTTGAAATCAGCTGGATATCCATGCAGTTTGAAGCAGGTGTCTCTTGTGTGCCCTTTATAGTTGCAGTAATCACAGAACAAATTTCTTCTCCTAGATTTATAATTGTTCCCTGAATTCATACCTTTATTTGTGAATAATGTCGTTCCATCTCCAATGTCTACTGTCTGAGAGAACTTTTCCAAAGCTCTTTGGCTTTCTTCAGAAACTATCATGGAATATGCTTTGTTAACTGTGGGAACAGGGTTCATCATCAATATCTGACTCCTAGGTTGGCTATATGCTTGATCAGCCCCATTAGAAACTGCAGCAGCCTTTGTTACTCAAAATGTTCAAAATAATTCTTAGATTCTGGGCAATCACACCCAGGGCAGGGCATCAAGGTATCATATTCCTCCTTGAGGTCTTTCAACTTGGAGAAATATGCAGAAACTAGGGAAATTTCCTGCGATAAAGTTGCAATATCCTTGTGTAGGAAGAAGATACGAGATCCATCTACCTTATCATACTTATCCTTCAAATCAGTCCAGACTTTGTGAGCGCTAGATTTGTACACAATTCCACTAAGTAATTCTGTGCTCACATCATTCATAATACATGACAGAATTATTGCATTACACTTCTCCCAAAGCTCATGCAAGGATCAATCCAACATATTCTTAGTACATCGGTCATCAACAAATCCTAGCTTACTCTTACCAATTAGACCTATTTTCAAAGATCTACTCCACAATGCATAGTTTTCATATCCAGTTAGTTGAATAGAGATCAAGAAACTACCTGGAGTATCACAAGGCTATAGATACAGAGGGTGATGATGATCTATGCTCGTTCCTGTGCTTGTTCCAGTTGCAGTTTCTTCTCTAATCGCCATAGCTAACAGATTCAGCTGATTTAACACTCTGATTCAACAAATTACAGATTCGCAAATCGCAAATCAAAAATAGAAACTAGGTTAACTGATTGTGGAAAAACTCGAACAATCAGCAACAAAATAATTCTGCAGAAAGTAGAAGATATCTACCACAACGAGCGTGTATCTAGCTCCTGGGCTCTGATACCATGATGAAGATCGAAGAGCAGATCAATTGGAAGTAAGAAAAAAATGAACATGCAGGTTCTAGAATGGAGAACTCATTAGAAAGCATATGAGCTGAAAATGATAGTATAATTTTCTGTATCAAAACTGAATACAAAATGACATGTGTCTTACTTATATACACTGTGTATGATAGCTACACTAATCTTTCTCCACTAACTATCTAACCACCAATCGCATAATAAATTATAACTAACTATCTAACTAACTCACGTGACTTACATGTGTCATTCTTCTCTTCAATATCGGACTAGTTAGGGCCTCAATGCCGATATTGAATACCTTGTGGGAAACCAAAATAAAAAAATTCTACCACCCAATTGTACAATCTTTTTTCTTATAGCTCATGACTTCCTTTGTTCTAGTTTATATTTTTTAATTAGACAAAATTTTATATCAATAAATTAAAAGATTTTAAACTAATAATCATATACGTACTACTTCCAAACATTGTGTATCGCGCGTGAGTGAAGTTACCCCTTACCAAAAATCAGAAATTTTTTGGAGAATGATCTGGTTATGGTACTGTATACCTAGCTATAAAAATTTGGATTACAAAGATCATCTAGTCAATATAAATTAAAATGAGATAATAGCGCTAGTTTTGAAATCTTTAATTGCACAATTTCTAACGTTGATTAGGTCACTGGTACTTATTCTTGAACTTAATTAACTAATTGATACATAGTTTAATAGTCAACGCGAGTGAGAGAGGTAAACCAAAAAATTCAAAACAGCTTTATCCTTAATTTCCACATTCTTTTTATCTATTCTTCCTTAGGAATATAATGGAAAGAAACAAAGGCGTTGTGCATACATAGTTATGCCAATAGTATCATAGGGGCATATAATAGAACAATAACCTTATATTAAAACTAATGGAGTACTACTTTTTAAGGATTCAATATATTATAGTTAATTAATAACTTAGATGGATCTTGAATATTCTTATTGAATTAATACCCAAATTGTTTTCACATGGAATGTTTATATGTGGGAGAGATTTATATAACTTATGAAAGACAAATGTAATAATCTCGAACAACTTTCTTGAATCATGTCATTGCTAAGATAAGATAAGACTATACTAAATTATAGTCAAGAAATACCGATGAGAGTTTTTCATACAATAGGTATGCTCTGTTTGGCCGTCCTCTTTCTCTGAGTAATAGAAATTTTATTAATAAAGAAAATGATTTCACCTAATTAATAGTCTATTCTTTATCACCTCAAATTAAGACATAAATGTTGATAGCTACTATTTTAACAGGCAGATACGAAGTGAATGTGTTTATATAATGTAAGAATGAGACGTACCAGAAACGACAAATGTTGATAATTAATAAAGGACATGATGTCTATATTTAGTTCTTTCTCAGGTCTCAACCAACAATAATTAGCAATTATTTGTGTATATGTATTGCAAGAGATAAATACTCAGAGCATTTAAAACCAATAGCTTTATTACTAAACAGTTACAAAGGTCTGCAAAGAACTCCTCATGCAATTTATTGTTTGGCTAAAAAAAAATTTAGTTCTTTTTAAGCAAATCAATCAAAGATGGAAGAGATAAATCATAGTCAAATTTAATCAACACCATATCAACATACTAAAAAATAGTAACTGAACACTAGATGAATATGGCATTAGCAGATCTTATTTAAATTTGAATATTGCCTTCTCTCTCCGTAGAGAGGGAAGAAGAATTACAAAATAATTCAGCCCATTTGGGGTACAGGGATGGTGCTTCCTCCTTTTCCCTTGATACAGTGGAAATTCTACCCTTCTCTTGATGTAGGATTTTCTGTCCCTTCTTTGCCTTCGAAGATTATCGAGAAAGAGGTCGAAGAGCTGCCCCCCCTGAAGCTTGCCCAAGCATATATATATAGTCGAAAAACCATCTTGCTTATGCCACGCTTTGGCGTACCTGGGGCAATGGGGTTTTCTGGTCGTGGGATGCCTCGCTCCCGTGGGTCTGTCGAATATGTTAGAGAAGGGGGTGAGTTTAACTTGATTCCTTACTCAGTGGCAAAAATACGGTCATGGCCGCCCTAATCGAGGCAGTCAGATTTTTACCAATACAGTTAGTCTCTCCATTAAGCGGGGTCGTACCTCATCGGGACCGACGGATGAATCACATGCACGACGTAGCCGTGAGGAGTCTGAATCACCACTCTATTCGTTAATCACGCTTTGTGGACACATAAAAATGAAATCATCCGAGCTTGAGTGAGGTCGAACTTTTTCGTCCCTTGGACGGTGTAGGCTCTGGGCCATAAAGGTGTTACTTTGAATTTATCAAAATAATGGCTTCTCTTACTTCGGATGGAGCGGGAATGTTTTTCCCGATGCTCATGTTTCATCGCAACGGTTTCAAAATCGTAACTCCTGTAGCTCAGGGGATTTGGGCCTTCTTATAAATAGGGGAATCTTGTGGTTTGCTTCTCGCACTTTGGTGTTTACCTCAAGGAAATTCCTCTGATATCTCCCTTTCAGACATCTCGAGTTCTTGCTTATTCTTTTGCTAGTTGCAATCCTTAATTTTTCCATCTCCCCCAGCGAGTTCTTTTCCCCTTTTGGCTAAAAATGGCCGGTGCTTCTTCCTGTGAAAATCTTCCTGTCACCCTTTCTGCAAGTGAAAACATTACTCCGGCTGCCGGCAAAGTAGATTTGGTGGAGGATGAAGCGGTTCCCTCGGTGGATGAAATTTTGCACCGCTCAAGGAAGGATGTGATTGACTTCAGTATCAATGGTTGAAGGGAGCCGACGGACATCGCTTCCCTCATGGGGGAGGTAGGGATCGTGAATTTGAGAGAAAGATGGGGAATTCCCAATTTTGTCGAGATGCGACCGGCGGGGAGGGACGACCGGATTCAATTCGACCGCCCTGGATATTGTATGTTCTATGCCTACCCCTTCATCGTAGGGTATACACTCCCGCTTGCCATGCCGATGGTGGATTTCTACTGCTACTATAAGGTGTGCCCCGCTCAACTTTCTCCTTACTTATACAAACTGCTCCTCATGTTCCTTAAATACGCGGAGCTCTCCGGTTGCGAGGTTACTCTGGGCCACGTGCTTAGTCTATTTGCTCCCAGTTAATTCGAGGCATGATGATTCATGCGCGTCCTTAGGGGCCGAAAGGTCTAGTGGTAAAGATGGATGACAGAACCAATCATCATTTTTGCGAGAACTTTTTCAATGTGCAGACCGAGCACGACCGGATTCCCCGAGAGATGGAATTTTTCTCGTAAGTTTGTGCCTTTGATTAACGTAGTGTTCGATTCCTCTTTTTCCTTTCTCTTCTTTTGCGTTGTGGGTACTGACCTGCTTTGCTATTCCACAGCTGAGAAGTTGCCCCCGCCGCCTCTTGAAGGGATTCGTGAATGGGTAGAGGCCGTTCTGCCCCACACAGTGGGGATTCGTACGTGGTCGACCTATTACGAGAGGTTTGGGCGTAGACCTCTTACAAGTGAGAACGTCCTTATTTATTGTTTATCTCTATCCAAATTGTCTCCTTTTTTTTTGCCTTGCCTCTTATATGTCGTTTGTCGTTTTCAGGGAGAGTACAGAGAGTCTGGGCTCATCAGTTAGCCTTTCACCAATTGGGCGCGTCCACTCATCTTGTCGCGGTACCTGCTACTCGTCCTTCATCGAGGGAAGCTTCGGTTGAGTCTGCAGTCTTGGTTATCTCAGTAAGGGCTGCTTCTCAGGACGAGGCTCCATCTAATGTTGCTCGACCTATGACTGAATCTTCGTCGACCGGGGAGGAGGAAGGAACGTCGAAGAGGCGGAGGGTTGCATTCGAGATGGCTACTCCAACCTAATCAATTTGGATGAATCTCCCCCGACGGGCTCTGGGGAAGGTATAATTACGGTGTCTTCCATTAGGCGGAGCGAGTTGTTGATGTTGGTGTCGGTGATCAGGGTCTGGAGATTTCGGTTGCTGTAACGGTTCAACCAGAAGTTCCCTCAATTATTGATGATCAGCGCCCTATCGGAGCAGAGGGCCGGAGCTCCAGTGCTGCCATAATGACCCCGAACTTACCTTCTTTATTTGCGACGGGTCACGTTCCTCCTTCCGCAGCAGAAAGGGGGAAAGGTGTGGTGATTGATAAGTATGAATCGGAGTCATACTTAGATCCTGATGATGTCAGGATGTTCGAGGAGGGTCTTACGTTCACTCTGAAGGGTTGGCTCGAGTTCTCCAAATTCCTTCCGATGTGAATCTTTTAGCGGAGGGGGATAATTTGGTGCCGTAGTTTAGTCTGCTATGCTCGAAAGCTGAGAACGGGTCCCTGTGTAGTGTTCCAGATATCGAGCTAAGGGATGAAGTGGTCGTCATGGGCTTGAGGGTATGATACTTTGGCTCTTGTCTTGGGCTTTTCCTTTCGTTTGCGAATACTGGTTTAACTGCTTTTTTATTTTTCAGACGTACATAGTGGAGGTGGAGAGCATCCGTAGGGCCAACGTCCGGTCGAGTATTTTCCTACAGATGTTGGATAAATACCATCGCTATCGCAACAGATGTCGTGAATTGCACGAATGGCTAAGAACGGACCCCCGTAACTGGGCTCTGGGTAAGGAGTTGGAGAAGATGGATTGAGAATTGATGCAGACGATTCGCAGTAGGAGTGAGCTCGAGGAGCGACTCCGCCTCAAAGATGAGGAGCTTGAGGTGAGCAAGGGTGTCACCGCAGAGTGTGAATATTTTCAGGGCAAGCTGAGGTCCCTACAGTCGGAGTTGGACCAGAATTCAGTCCAGGTCAAGGCGATGAACGCGTAGTGGTAGGGGAAGCTGACCGCGTTGGAGAGTAAGGTTGCTGACCTGGAACTTATTGAGAGGGACCGGTTCAAGGCTTTGGCGAAGGTGGCAGCTCTAGAGGAAATCATCCATGTGCTCCAATCCGAGCAGTAAACGGAGAGGGCAACAATAATCCTTAGGGAGGCGAGGCTCGAGGAGCGGATTGAAGTAGTTGATCGAGAGGCATCAGTTCTGGCGGATCGGATTGCAACCCGGGAGGAAGAGAATAGGCGACTGAGGGCTCAAGATGAGTCATCTCGTACTGTCGTTCCTCGTCAGTTTCATGAGCTCCGGGTCTAAATCGAAGCTCAGTGCGATATTTATAAGAATTTGTTGGAACGGGGTGTGGTGACTGAGGCTGCATACATGGGAGCGCGAGTGAAGGCTCGCAAAGCTCGCATCAATTGCAGGTATGATGCGGCAACGCGCGAAGCCAATGGGGGCACGGATGGTGATGACGAAGATGGCGGTGATGGCGCTGAGTAACAAAGATGCTTGTACTTTCTTTTTATTTTATTGCGTTGGTAGGTTGGTGTCTATTCGTTATTTTTTCTTTCTCTTCTTTTCCCCCCTCTTTTTTTTATTTGAGGGCCTGGGGCCTGTTGTAAGTGGCGATAGTCCGCACTCGTGATTTTTCAAATAACAAAGAGTTGTGTCACTCGCCTTGTGTCTCAATTTTCGTTGTCAACTATTTATAGCCTTGGTGTGAGATGGGAATTCGCCCGACAAGTCCCGACCTTTTCTTTTCCTCTGATGATGAAGGCCCCTGGCCTTAGAGGTATTATTTCGAACTTATCGAAATAACGACCCGTCGTGATTCGAGCAAGGTCGAATCTTTCTTTTAATTTTGACAGCGAAAGCCCTTGGCCTTAAGGGTGTTATTTCGAACTTATCGAAATAACGAACTGTCGTGATTCGAGAAACATCGAATCTTTCTTTTACTTTGATGGCAAAGGCCTTTGGCCTTAAGGGTGTTATTTTGAACTTATCAAAATAACGACCCATCGTGATTCGAGCAAGGTCGAACCTTTATTTTACTTTGATGGCAAAGGCCCTTGGCCTTAAGGGTGTTATTTTGAACTTATCGAAATAATGACTTGTCGTGATTCAAACAAGGCCGAATCTTTCTTTTACTTTGATGGCGAAGGCCCTTGGCCTTAAGGATGTTATTTCGAATTTATCGAAATAACGACCTGTCATGATTCGAGCAACGTCAAATCTTTCTTTTACTTTGATAGCAAAGGCCTTGGCCTTAAGGGTGTTATTTCGAACTTATTGAAATAATGACCCGTCGTGATTCGAGCAAGGTCGAATCTTTCTTTTACTTTGATGGCGAAGGCCCTTGGCCTTAAGGGTGTTATTTTGAACTTATCGAAATAACAACCTGTCGTGATTCGAGCAAGGTCAAATCTTTCTTTTACTTTGATGGCGAAGGCCCTTGGCCTTAAGGGTGTTATTTCGAACTTATCGAAATAACAACCTGTCGTGATTCGAGCAAGGTCAAATCTTTCTTTTACTTTGATGGCGAAGGCCCTTGGCCTTAAGGGTGTTATTTCGAACTTATCGAAATAACGACCCGTCGTGATTCGAGCAAGGTCAAATCTTTTTTCTACTTTGATGGCGAAGTGCCTTGGCCTTAAGGTTGTTATATCAAACTTATCGAAATAATGACCTGTCGTGATTCGAGCAACGTCGAATCTTTCTTTTACTTTGATGGCGAAGGCCCTTGGCCTTAAGGGTGTTATTTCAAACTTATCGAAATAATGACCCGTCGTGATTCGAGTAACCTCGAATCTTTCTTTTACTTTGATGGCGAAGGCCCTTGACCTTAAGGGTGTTATTTCGAACTTATTGAAATAACAACCCGTCGTGATTCGAGCAAGGTCGAATATTTCGTTTACTTTGATGGCGAAGGCCCTTGGCCTTAAGGGTGTTTGTCACACCTCTTTTTTTGCATGGGCGTTTTTACTACACCCCGGGAAGGGATATAATAAAGCAAAGAGTTTTTC
>MU717884.1:0-15349 GCA_026770625.1 Nicotiana glauca
GGTACACCCAAGTGGTATAAGTCAGGAGGGAACAAGCGCAATGCCAGTGTCCAGAAGGATATTCCCGAGCAAGAGGAAATTAACAAAGGTGTGGATCAGTGGCAAGGAGGATACCTCCATCAAAAGGTGAAGGTTAATGACCTCAAGGCCAAGGCTAGTGAGACTCAAAGGCCGGGGAAATGCCAGTTCCCTAGATATGCCACAAAAGAAGGGGGATATCCCCAGCAGAAAAGGTATTTCCTGTGACAAGGATGAACGCAGAAAATGGTTCATTAGTAAAACATGCAACATCCTCAAGCAGGGTCATTGTCATAGGAATTTGGGTGGTCAGGATACCATTGGAAAACAACGGGAAAGGGCTTGTGAATAAAGAGTCGTCAAGGAATCGGGGGAAGCAAGAAAGGGAAAAACTATCCCCATCACGAATATCATCCCCAACAAATAATAACATCCCTAACAAGTTTTGAAAATGAAATGCAGAACAGGGAAAGAGGAGGAAAACTATCCCCAGCAGGAGCATCACAACCAACCACCGCGTCTTAAACTAACAAATTTTCTTTGATTTGAAGCAGGTAAAGGAAATGGCATTGACGGCGGAAAGGCATGTAAGGAAGATTATCAAACTGGGGTAGAAAAGTTTCCTTTCATTTGGAAAATTTCCTGGAAGACAGGTATACACTTGGGGGAAGAAAAAAGATAACACCGATTTTAAGGGAAGAGGTCTTTGAATCAGTATCATCCCAAGCAGTGTGGAAAGAAAGAAAACAACAAGTTTCAATGAAAGAAGTTATACTCCCAGTGGACAGAACAAAGGGACTAAACTGGTGTTCAAAAAGAGCAAAAGCCAGTGTCACCCCTAGCAGCTTCCAGAAGAGTGAAGCACCGACTTTGAAGGAGTAAAATTCCCCCAGTAGTGTTATCTCCAACAACGTTATCCCCAGATGATAAAACTTTTATCCCCAGCTATGTTGAGAAAAAATAAAAGTTTTGAAGAGAGTAGTTTTGAAAAAAAAAAAAGAAGGGGAAGAAGAGAGATTCCCCCAGCAGTATTGTCCCCAGCAGGTAAGTAATTAATTCCCCAGCGATATTACCCCCAGCAGTTTCGAGGGAAGACGACACGAGTGTTGAGGGAAGCAGTTTTGAAGTCATGCTACCCATTTGAGGAAAAAAGAAGATAACACAAAGTGTTAAGGGAAGGAGGAAATCATCCCCATCAAGAAGGTCACAACCGACCATCATTTTCAAAAACTAACAAAAATTTTCTTTGCATGTAACATGAACAAAGCAGTTAATTGTTTCTCCTAAGATGAAAGATTCTTAGTCTGATGAATTGTTTCTCCTAAGATGAAAGAATCTTAGTCTGATGAATTGTTTCTCCTAAGATGAAAGAATCTTAGTCTGATGAATTGCTTCTCCTAAGATGAAAGAATCTTAGTCTGATGAATTATTTCTCCTAAGATGAAAGAATCTAAGTCTGATGAATTGTTTCTCCTAAGATGAAAAATCTTATTCTGATGAATTTTTTCAAGTTAATAAGAAGTCAGTTAGAAAAACTTAGAAAAATAACAAAATGGGAAAGCATGAATTGGAAAAAGTAAAAGAAATAGTTGGATAGTTACAGATAATTTAACAGGAAGTGAAAAAAAACAACAAGTAGAAGGTTTCAGATAAAACAACAAGAAGAAGGAAGCAACAATTGGAAGGTTTCAAGTAAAACAACACAAAAATGGACCTAGTCTGATGAATTATCTCCTAGAGTCAAAATCTCAGTCTGATGAATCTTTCTCCTACGATATCAAAATCTCAGTCCGATGAATTTTTCTCCTGAGATCACACATAAATTTAGACCTAGTCTGATGAATTATCTCTTAACGTCAAAATCTTAGTCTGATGAATCTTTCTCCTAAGATATCAAAATCTCAGTCTGATGAATCTTTCTCCTAAGATATCAAAATCTTAGTCAGATAAATTTTTCTCCTAAGATGGTAATCATTCAATCTTTAAATTTCAAGTTACCAATTAGGCACCCACCTGTATAACGAGAGGAATACATTTCATGTCTTTACATTTTAGGCGCCCACCTGTATAACAAGAGGAATACATTTCATGTTTTTGCATTTAGGCGCCCACCTGTATAACAAGGGAATACTTTTCATGTCTTTACCAATTAGGCGCCCACCTTTATAACGAGAGGAATACATTTCATGTTTTTTGCATTTAGGCACCCACCTGTATAACAAGAGGAATACATTTCATGTCTTTGCATTTAGGCGCCCACCTGTATAACAAGGGAAAACTTTTCATGTCTTTACCAATTAGGCGCCAACCTGTATAACAAGAGGAATATATTTCATGTATTTACATTTTAGGCGCCCACCTGTATAACAAGAGGAATACATTTCATGTTTTTTGCATTTAGGCACCCACATGTATAACAAGGGAATACTTTTCATATTTTTTGCATTTAGGCACCCACCTGTATAAAAAGAAAATACTTTTCATGTCTTTAACAATTAGGCACCCACCTGTATAACAAGAGGAATACATTTCATGTCTTTACATTAGGCGCCCACCTGTATAACAAAGGAATACTTTTCATGGCTTAGCAATTAGGCGCCCAACTGTATAACGAAGGAATATTTTTCAATCTTTATATTTCAGGTTTTGAAATCCGTAACCCACCAGAAAGCAGAAGGTTACAACAAAAAAATCCCCATCTTAATGAAGGAAGCCGCATCCTCAGTGGACAGAGCAAAATGATGCAAACTGATGTTCAGGAAAGCAAGAGACTAGTGTCATCCCCATCAGTTTTCAGATGAAAGAAGCACCGGAATAGACGCAAGCAGACAAGAAAGCAAGGCATCAAGAACAAGTTGAGGATATAGATAAGATTTTACAATTCATACACTATAATTTAGTCTAGCTTCTTATTTTATTTTAGCACGGTGTAATAAGGAGGTCAGTAAGCAGTAGCAGCAACAATAATAACAGCAAAATCACAGCTTCATAGTAGGCCCAGCTACCAAAACTTTCCGAACTACATTGACTTGATTCCCGTTTAGCCAGGGATATGTAGGAGACCTTTTGAAGCAAAGGTTCGGTCAAATCTTTCAAAAAAATGCTTCACACGGAGTACTCAAACGGGCAAAAAAAAAATCGCCTGTATCCGCTCACTTTGTCTTTGTACGAAAACTCTTCGTGTTTACGGGCAAAGAGGGGCAGCTGTGAGCACGTGATTTTTGCCTCACATGAATTACTCCCACAAAAAATTAAAACAAAAATTGTTTGTTTTATTGTGCACAATTTTGTGAATTTTCATATAAATTATAAAATAAAAAAAATATATAATACAAAATATATTACCTTATTTTTATATAATTTCAAAAATACCAAAATATTTTCATGTTTAGATTAATTAATTAGGATTAGCTTTGATATTTTATAGTATTTCTATTTTAATAGGCATTGTGTAGTATTTCAGATTATGAAAAAAATTAAAAAAATAAAAAATAAAATAAAAAAATATTGTATTTGCATTTGGGATTTAATTTTTTATTTTAGGATTAATAAACAAAATAGTTGTTTTATAAGAAATGGAAAAAATCACAAAAAATTATTTATTTTGCATTTTTTAATTTTTATCTTGAATTTTGGTAACTTTTCCTATAATTTGGTCCTTAATTATTTGGATAATTATTTAATAAAAAGGATTATCTACCTAACCAGCTAAAGAAGCTTCTAAATGGGTGGTAGGGAAGGAATTGCAATACAATTAAGATATAAGCACTAAGTTTGGTGGACAACTAAGAATGGAAAAGGTAGGTTGATAATGGTGAACACACTTAGTTTGATGCCTATATAAGGTTTGAATCTGATAAGAAAGAGGAGGTTAATAAAAACAAGAAAAACGTTAAGAAACATTCTGTAAAATACTAGAGGAGAGATCTGTATACACTCTGTATACTCAGAATATACATGTCACGACCTCAATCCCGGTCATGATGGCGCCCAACACAACTGTTAGGCAAGCCCGACCATTTACACTCTCAACCCGAGCATGAAGCTCATAATCAATTATTAGAACATCATTTACAAATCAAAATGAGTAGCCTCCCAAAGATCTGAGGGTCATGAGTCTAGAGCCTCTNATCTAAAACAACAACGAGCTAAGCTAAGCTCCTAAATTACCTGCATCTGCACACATGGTGCATGAAGTAAAATGAGTACTTCCAACTCAGCGGTAATAAGAGTAAATAATGCTGAGAAGAAAGAAACCACACAAAGCACAATCTCATGCTATAAAATACATAATTATCTTTTAAACTGCAGTATACTTTCATGGTAATCCTTTATAACATATCTAAGTAGATTTTAAAGTCTCTTTTTTTTTAACATCTCTTCTTTCATTATTAACAGTTCAATACCTGGGTACAACATCAAACAGTGCAAGTCTGCACTCAAGTCAGCCCTTTGGGCTCAGCACTCCTTAACAAATTCCACCAGTGTATCTGGTCAACAAGGCAAATAACATATGTATGCCAGCAATATATGAGTGCTAAATGTCATGCCATGTAGTACAAGTAGAACCAATACATGAATGCAATGTAATGCACATGACTACTGCGGCATGCAATCCGATCCATTTGGGCGCCCGGCGCTCACTATGGGGGTTCAGAATCCGGAGGGGCTCCTACAGCCCAAGCGCAAAATCAATATCACTCCCGCTGCGGCGTGCAACCCAATCCATGCATAATCATGAATGCACATAAGCCTCTTGGGTATCAATAACATAGCAGTTCTCAGCTAACATGTCAGTAAAATATCAATTTAAGTTTTCAAATCTTAGAAATATGGCTTAGTTTACAAAATAGTATTTTTAAACCTTGGACTGAGATAGAAATGTGCACAGTATTGCAAAAATAGTAATTTTAAATCCCCGAAGGATTCAAATATTCGGCACGAAGCCCAGAGCATGACAATGAGTCCAAATCATGATAATTAATACCTTTAACAGGATGTAAATTCAACTCCAAGCAATTTGGTAGTATTTTATTAAGCGGGACGGACCAAGTCACAATACCCAATGGTGCTCTACCCCACGCCCGTTATCCGACGTGCAAGTCACCTCAATATAGCACTATAATGTGCAAGTCCGGGGTTTCGAACCCTCAGGACATCATTTACAAATATTACCCACCTCAAACCGGCCTCCACGCGCGTCCAATCTATCGAAAATCATAAGGAATACATCATAATATGCTAATGGGACATAACCCAATCGAAAGAACTCGAAAAATACTCAAAAACACAAAATTGGCAAAACCCGAGCCCCGGGCCCACATCTCGAAAAATTACAAAATTTGCATTTCCGGAATCCTCGTCTCGCCACGAGTCCGTACATACCAAGAACTCCCAAATCGGACCACAAATGGCCCCTCAAATCCCAAATTTAGAACTTTTGCTCCAAGCCCTAATTTCTTAACATTTTGCTATGTTTTCATGAATTTCTATGTTAATTTCACATAATAATCATGTATTTAACTTGAAAATAAGTAGAAACAACTCACCTTTGATGCTTGATGAAATCCCCCTTGAAATTCTCTCCAAAATCATCCAAGCTAAATGAAAGAAATGAAACAAATGAGCTAAAACTCGAGTTTAAAACAATCTGCCCAGGCTTCATCGAGTTGTGCCTTGTGCTGTGCAGGTTGTACATCCTCTTAACATATTTCCCTGCTGTACACCTTCTGCTAAAACGTCCATAACTTCTTGTGAAAATATCTAAATGACAAACGGTTTCAATATTTAGACAGTAGACTCGAAGATCTTTCATTTGATATATTGTACATCATATAACTCTTTATACATTCCGAGATATGAGCTTCTAAAGTGCATCAGAAAATTCTGTCAAAATTGCTCCACCAGCCATTTTTGATCCATCATAACTTCCTGACAGAATATCCAAATCATGAATGGTTTAATTTTCTGAAAACTAGAATTCAAGGGCTACAACTCTCGTGTTTTGCACTTTTTCTGTTTCCTTATAGGTTGCAAGATATGAGCTGCCGAATTGGACTTCTCGCACCTGAAATTTTCTGGGCACAGCAGAAGACAAAAAAATTTCTGCAATTTTTTTCAAAGATGAAATAGTCCGTTAACCACCCAAAACTCACCCGAGGCCAGTGGGACCTTAACCAATCATGCCAACATATCCCATAACATCGTTCAAACTTGTTCCAACCTTCGTAACGCTCAAAACAACATCACAACACCAAATTCGCATCGGATTCAAGCCTATGAACTTTGAAACTTCTAATTTCCACATCCGATGCCGAAACACGTCAAAACTAGTCCGAATGACCTCAAATTTTGCATACAAGTCCAAAATGACATAACGAAGCTACAGCAACTCTCGGAATTCCATTCCGATCCTCGGATCAAAATCTCACCTATCAACCGGAATTCGCCAAAATATTAACTTTGCCGATTCAAGCTTAATTCTACACCGGTCATCACAAAAATATTCCGGACACACTCCTAAGTCCTAAATCACCTAACAAAGCTATCCGAACCATAAAATTCGCAATTCGAGCCCTCTAACACATAAGTCAATATTCGGTTGACTCTTCCAACTTAAGCTTCCTTAAAAGAGACTAAGTGTCTCAAACCTTACCAAAACTAGTCCGAATGACTTCAAATTTTGCACACAAGTCACATTTGACATTACAGACTTGCTCCAACTTTCGGAATCACATTCCAACCCTGTTATCAAAATTTCCACTTCCGGTCGAATTTTCTCAAAAACCTTCAAATTTCTATATTTAGCCAAATGGCTTCAAAATGACTTCCGGACATTCGAATTCACTTTTGATCGCGCTCCCAACTCCAGAATCACCATACGGAGTTATTCCCAGACTCAGAATCCCAAACGGACATCTATAACACTGAAATGCCTTCTAACCCAAATTTATGAAATTCTTCTAAAATACTAACTTCAACAATATACGTCGAAATGCTCACGAGTTATCCATAACCAAATCCGGACATACGCCCAAGTCCAAAGTTATCATACGAACCTACTGGAACTTTCAGATCCCTATTCCGAGGTCGTTTACTCAAAATTCCAATCTTAGCCATTTTATTCAACTTAAGGCTGCCGCGATGAAAATTTTCTTTCCAATTTGACTCGGAATTTCCCAAAATTCAACTCTGACCATACGCACAAGTCAATATACCTGAAATGAACTTGTTCATGACTTCCAACTATTGAACGACACACTAGAGCTCAAAATGACCGATCGGGTCGTTACATTCTCCCCAACTTAAACAGACGCTCGTCCTCGAGCGGACCCAGAGTTGTTCTAGAAGTTCACCAATAGCTGAATAACTTTACCACGCATATAACCTGGGGTGATCACACGTCACCCTATCTCATATATGTCCGACAAAACAATATTAGCTAAAATTTAACAGTCCATCTAAACCATAAACTGTAGAACCACATTGGACTTTCCAAAATCATACACAAGGTCAAAATCTCACGTTTCTGTATCCAGAATAAATCCCGAACCAGCTGTAATAACCCATACCTGCAGCCTAGGCTGCAATCATCTAATATACCACATAACTCAAACACATGCAGCGATAACTTCCATTCACAACAGCTGCCAATGGCAACCAAATGTCGATAGAAAACCCTTCTATTAGCTACAATATTATTCCGATACTTTCATATACTGCCATCGGTAAATAAAACACGCGATAACCGTATCCATTCCTCAGGTCACCCATACACAAAGCTATTGCCCTATTGACTAATATCACTACAGAGTTTCGAGCCAAACCTCGATATGAACTCTCTAATCAGCCGAAATCACATCTGTTCGCATTCATTAATGACTCCAACAATGTTCTCGAATTCAACCCACCACTCTAGTGATATGGCACCTCATCACAGGACTAAGCCATAACTCGCATAATCCACGCACCAGTGACGAGCGGTCTGAGCATACTCAATTTATAATGAATGACTCAAAAGAAAGAGTTGTACCCCAAGCTCAACAGTACCATTACAACACAAAGCCGAGACCCTGTCTCACATCATAGAAATAGAGTACCTAATACTCCTGGCGAGGGCATAACTTCTCGTGGCCTCGCCACAACGCACGATCCTATCCAAACACTGTTACACATGAAACACCTCAAGTCACCATGCTCAAAATAGACAGCCACGCACATATTGATGTCTGAAACCAAAGCAATTCATAGACCTCCCCAGAGCACTAACAAGCTCAATAACGATAGATTCAACCTATCCCTTAACAATACATATCGGGGCCAACCAAGCCATCTAAATCTGAATACATAGCCACATCGGCCTGCCAATGAACTCAATACCAAGGAACCTGAAACTGTTTCTTCCACTACGATAACTCATGGCAGAGTTGTACGATACGATGTACGGCACCAAATAATTACCAAAATCCACAAATTTCGTCCGGCGACATGCCCGGCCATAAGGAACGGATCCAAAAAGCCCCCCAATACCGGAACCGACTCAACGGTAGAAACCGTTATACTGACATCCGCCATAAAGGCCAAGTTAAGAAAAGAAATCCTTCCTAGCCGTCCGCTGGTCTGTGGAACACAACTATTCAGCTAGAATATGAGAACTCTGGTCTCCAGCTCCATACAGCGCACAATCATCATACCTGATCCTAATTTCTACCGTGCAATACTCATTCATTCCATGACAGATGCTCGATATTTACTTGTGCTACCAAGCAAACCCGAATGCCACTAATGGACCCAACAAGAACATGCCGCATATGATGCCCCAATGTGCCAATAGGCTACCAATTCGAACGCAATACAAAAGAAAACGAACTTTGGAAGGAATTATCAATTCCATGTATTAATACAGACTTTCTTAGAAAACAGGAAGCAAGGCATACAAAATAGTATATAGAAAACTATGTTCGACATCATACTGTTGCGGCGTGCAACCTGATCCAGATAACATACCCATGGCGGCGTGCCACCCGATCCACACATAGATGTGACATAAGGAGATACACATCGAGCCTGATCTGCTCATTATAACCAAATACCGAATATCGGTCATAAGCATGCTAAATGCATAATATCATCCCTGAGGGATATTTAGCGTTATAAACTACAAAACTCAAGCACAACTGAGGTGCGATGTACAAATTTGAATTTTAAGAGCCAAGTTGCTTAGGTAACATCATTCCTACGCGGATTCTCAACACATAGCAATTTCTCGAGCCATTTCACAAATCACACGGTGTAATGCATCACCACGCAAGATATCTGACAATGAAGCATCAACCTAACTACTCCTCCATGAGGACCGCGTTACAAAGATGCACACATCCGGCCTGATATAGAGTCATTATTCATATCAAATCTATCCATCGACTTCAAGCCGATTCTGATCGCACTAAACTAGTCTGATAACCTTTCAAAGGTCCATAATAACTCTCATTTTTCTCATAACGCACAATAACAACCATCACAACCTTCATATTTGGTTTACATCATTAATTTGATTTCTCTCTTGTTGTGGCATTACAATGCTCCAATTCAGGCTCACCACAGGAGATTCAAACATAAGGCCACATTGTTTAATACTCGTAGGCCACTGAATACTTTCTCCAATGTCTCCCATAAATATCACATTCCATAATACTTTGTTTTGAAGCACTTCTTGCGAATCTGAATTTATTACCACTACTTTCCTGATTCTGATACTTAGGATCCCGTAGTTAACATAAAGTACCACAAGTCTTGATCCTTTCTAATGAAAACATTGCCTTTAGTCACATACACCATCTTAGAACACATGATTATTTTCTCACATCTACGAAAGCACCATATAACTTTTGTAAAAATCTTGCTTCACTCGTGCCATTCTCGGCTCAATTTCTGCAACCGGAACTGGTTCGCCAATATACTTTAAGACAGAACCAACATAGCACATAATTGTGCAATTAACTAATCAATGGAAACCTACCCAACTTAGCTCGAAGCCATATATATCACAACGCATATACTCTATTGTTGTCGTAATAACATGGTGAGATTAAACTCACTCTTTCAAAAGCTTGTGGAGACACGAATCATCAGAAATTTTAACTCTTCTGCAATTCTTGCATTTACTCACTTAACAGTCAAGTCCACTCTTTAGGCGACACATTTTTTTTTCACTAAGTCCCAAATTTTTCAAAATTTCGGCAGAGTTTCCTTTGTAATTGGGCCTATCCACCTGCCAGAGAATCACCACAACCATCCTAACAACACGTCCACAACTTGACGAAACATCACAATGTATATCAACAACATTAGTCTCAATACTACATGTAGTATATTATCTAAATTGATACATGGACATGCGTTTCACTCATTTGAATCATAACACATATAAAAATACCTTTTAACCCTCCATTATCTGGGCTATTCCACCAAGTAAGAACATTTTCTTTCCTTAATATTTTTGTATACCTTCCACTACCATACACATTACACAGTACCAACATACTTATTACATAGCTATCCAGCCGCCATTCCCAGAATTTGGGACAATACTGAACATATAAGTTAATAACTCCAGCTCACAAAATCAGCACCTGGTGCTCAAGCCATAAGCAAAGATCCGGTCTCAAGTCCTCCAGACCATCCCAACATCAGCTCATAGAATTCACAGCTTGCCCCTCGATCAGGGAATCACAAGCCATCCATGCACATATACTACTGAGCGCTCGCGTACGCATACAGACGTGTGGAAGAAATTTCAAGAATTATATTTTTAGGCTGAATCAAGTACGCACGATAAGAATTCCAAGAATGTGAAGTGTTTCCTAAAGGTTCTGCAGCCTCTCGAGGATAAATACAGACGTCTCTGTACTGATCCGCGAGACTCTACTAACCAGCTCATGACTCATGAGGCCTCATAACCTAGGCTCTGATACCAACTTGTCACGACCCCAATCCCGGTCGTGATGGCGCCCAACACAACTGCTAGGCAAGCTCGATCATTTACACTCTCAACCCGAGCATGAAACTCATAATCAATTATTAGAACATCATTTACAAATCAAAATGAGTAGCCTCCCAAAGATCTGAGGGTCATGAGTCTAGAGCCTCTAACAATACGGAGTAATAAAACTCCAATAATACAAATGATCAAAATTGCGGAAAATAATAAAGAGATAGGGAAGGAGTCGGGTCCTGCGGACGTCAGGCAGCTACCTCGACAACTCCAATAAAAATCTAAAACAACAACGAGCTCAGCTAAGCTCCCAAATTACCTGCATCTGCACACATGGTGCATGGAGTAAAACGAGTACTTCCAACTCAGCGGTAATAAGAGTAAATAATGCTGAGAAGAAAGAAACCACACAAAGCATAATCTCATGCTATAAAATACATAATTATCTTTTAAACTGCAGTACACTTTCATGGTAATCATTTATAACATATCTAAGTAGATTTTGAAGTCTCATTTTTTTTTTAACATCTCTTCTTTCATTATTAACAGTTTAATACCTGGGTACAACATCAAACAGTGCAAGTCTGCACTCAAGTCAGCCCTTTGGGCTCAGCACTCCTTAACAAATTCCACCAGTGTATCTGGTCAACAAGGAAAATAACATATGTATGCCAGCAATGTATGAGTGCTAAATGTCATGCCATGTAGTACAAGTAAAACCAATGCATGAATGCAATGCAATGCACATGACCACTGCGGCGTGCAGTCCGATCCATTTGGGCGCCCGGCGCTCACTGTGGGGGTTCAGACTCCGGAGGGGCTTCTACAGCCCAAGCGCAAAATCAATATCACTCCCGTTGCGGCGTGCAACCCGATCCATGCATAATCATGAATGCACATAAGCCTCTTGGGTATCAATAACATAGCAGTTCTCAGCTAACATGTCAGTAAAATATCAATTTAAGTTTTCAAATCTTAGAAAGATGGCTGAGTTTACAAAATAGTATTTTTAAACCTTGGACTGAGATAGAAATATGCACAGTATTGCAAAAATAGTAATTTTAAATCCCCGAAGGATTCAAATATTCGGCACGAAGCCCAGAGCATGACAATCAGTCCAAATCATGATAATTAATACCTTTAACAGGATGTAAATTCAACTCCAAGCAATTTGGTAGTATTTTATTAAGCGGGACGGACCGAGTCACAATCCCCAATGGTGCTCTACCCCACGCCCGTTATCCGACGTGCAAGTCACCTCAATATAACACTATAATGTGCAAGTCCGGGGTTTCAAACCCTCAGGACATCATTTACAAATATTACCCACCTCGGACCGACGAGAATTCTAGCCCGCGACGCCCTTGCTCCTCAAACCGGCCTCCACGCGCATCCAATCTATCCAAAATCATAAGGAATACATCATAATATGCTAATGGGACATAACCCAATCGAAAGAACTCGAAAAATACTCAAAAACACAAAATTGGCAAAACCCGAGCCCCGGGCCCACGTCTCGAAAAATTACGAAATTCACATTTCCGGAATCCTCGTCTCGCCACGAGTCCGTACATACCAAGAACTCCCAAATCGGACCACAAATGGCCCCTCAAATCCCAAATTTAGAACTTTTGCTCCAAGCCCTAATTTCTTAACATTTTGCTATGTTTTCATGAATTTCTATGTTAATTTCACATAATAATCATGTATTTAACTTGAAAATAAGTAGAAACAACTCACCTTTGATGCTTGATGAAATCCCCCTTGAAATTCTCTCCAAAATCATCCAAGCTAAATGAAAGAAATGAAACAAATGAGCTAAAACTCGAGTTTAAAACAATCTGCCCAGGCTTCATCGAGTTGTGCCTTGTGCTGTGCAGGTTGTACATCCTCTTAACATATTTCCCTGCTGTACACCTTCTGCTAAAACGTCCAAAACTTCTTGTGAAAATATCCAAATGATAAACGGTTTGAATATTTAGACAGTAGACTCGAAGATCTTTCATTTGATATATTGTACATCATATAACCCTTTATACATTCCGAGATATGAGCTTCTAAAGTGCATCAGAAAATTCTGTCAAAATTGCTCCACCAGCTATTTTTGATCCATCATAACTTCCTGACAGAATATCCAAATCATGAATGGTTTGATTTTGTGAAAACTAGAATTCAAGGGCTACTACTCTCGTGTTTTGCACTTTTTCTGTTTCCTTATAGGTTGCAAGATATGAGCTGCCGAATTGGACTTCTCGCACCTGAAATTCTCTGGGCACAACAGAAGCCAAAAAACATTTCTGCAATTTTTTCAAAAATGAAATAGTTCGTTAACCACCCAAAACTCACCCGAGGCCAGTGGGACCTTAACCAATCATGCCAACATATCCCATAACATCGTTCAAACTTGTTCCAACCTTCGTAACGCTCAAAACAACATCACAACACCAAATTCGCATCGAATTCAAGCCTATGAACTTTGAAACTTCCAATTTCCACATCCGATGCCGAAAGATGTCAAAACTAGTCCGAATGACCTCAAATTTTGCAGACAAGTCCAAAATGACATAACGAAGCTACAGCAACTCTCGGAATTCCATTCCGATATCTCGGATCAAAATCTCACCTATCAACAGGAATTTGCCAAAATACTAACTTTGCCGATTCAAGCTTAATTCTACACCGGTCATCACTAAAATATTCCGGACACACTCCTATGTCCTAAATCACCTAACAAAGCTATCCGAACATAAAATTTGCAATTCGAGCCCTCTAACACATAAGTCAATATTCGGTTGACTCTTCCAACTTAAGCTTCCTTAAAAGAGACTAAGTGTCTCAAACCTTACCAAAACAAGTCCGAATGACTTTAAATTTTGCACACAAGTCACATTTGATATTACAGACTTGCTCCAACTTTTGGAATCGCATTCCGACCCTGTTATCAAAATTTCCACTTTCGGTCGAATTTTCTCAAAAACCTTCAAATTTCTATATTTAGCCAAATGGCTTCAAAATGACTTCCGGACATTCGAATTCAGTTTTGATCGCGCTCCCAACTCCAGAATCACCATACGGAGTTATTCCCAGACTCAGAATCCCAAACGAACATCTATAACACTGAAATGCCTTCTAACCCAAATTTATGAAATTCTTCTAAAATACTAAATTCAACAATATACGCCGAAATGCTCACGGGTTATACATAACCAAATCCAGACATACGCCCAAGTCCAAAGTTATCATACGAACCTGCTGGAACTTTCAGATCCCTATTCCGAGATCGTTTACTCAAAATTCCAATCTTAGCCATTTTATTCAACTTAAGGCTGCCGCAATGAAAATTTTCTTTCTAATTTGACTCGGAATTTCCCGAGATTCAACTCTGACCATACGCACAAGTCAATATACCTGAAATGAAATTGTTCATGACTTCCAACTACTGAACGACACGCTAGAGCTCAAAATGACCGATCGGGTCGTTACAATACAATAGATATACACTGAAAAAAAAATTCTTACCTCCCCATTTTGCAAGGGAAGTTAAAAAGGGGGAGAGAGAGAGTGATCTGGGGATATTTTAGGAAAAGGAAAAAATAGAGGAGATGAAAAAAGAAAGGGGGCGGATAGAGAAGTATACACTCGATATACACTATAGATACACTGGATATACAAGGGCAGAATTTATTTTGGAGAGAGATTGAAGAGAGAATTAAGAGCTAAAGAGGAGATTAGAGATTGACTAGGGTATAATTAAGAGCGAAAAGAGATTTGAAAAAGAAAAAAAAAAGGAAGAGATTAGAGAGAATTTAGGGGGAGAAAAAAAAAAGAGAGGGAAAAATAGGGAGAGAATTTAGAGAGACAGAGATTAAGTAAGGAAATTAAGAGCTAAGTTCAAGTTAGAGATTAGACAGAAATTTTTAAGAGCTAAGAGAAAAAAAAAACGAAAATTAGATTGAAAAACAAAAGAGAGTTTAAGTTTTAATTAGCAAAAGTATATTATCAAGTTCATCTTTTAGTTACTGATTTTGTAAAACTCCGGCTGGGTTGTCCTATTTGATGTTGTTGCATTGTTACTACTGCTGTGTTGATCAATCCTATTTCTTCTTTTTTTTCAATACCAGGTAAAATACTGATTGTGTTTAAATTAAAAATGAATACATATGAACAATGGAAATTTTGAAATTTTAATTTAGTTTTTTTTTCTTTGTTTTCTTTTACTGATTGTGTTTAAGTTATTTTATGTATTATTATTCCGTAAATTTCTGTCACTTTACATAATTAGGCATCTTGTAGTAATATATTAAATAATAATCTACATCAATATGGTTATTAGATATT
>MU717884.1:26983-56783 GCA_026770625.1 Nicotiana glauca
CCACTGATGCTCATACTTCACATGCTGACAATTTAGGCACCGAGCTACATATTCCACTATGTCCTTCTTCATCTGCCTCCACCAATAGTGTTGCCTCAAGTCCTAATACATCTTCACGGCACCTGGATGAATGTAGTATCGCGAACTGTGAGCCTCCTGGAGGATAAAATCACACAAGCCATCTTTATTAGGCACACATAGGCTGCCATGGATCCTTAATGTCTGATCAGCTCCAACTCTACACCAGAATATAATGGTGAGGAGTGGTCGATGCAGCTTTTACCCGAGGGGTCGGGATCGATTTCCACAGAGAGCTAATATTGGTTTAGAATTGAGTTTCTATATAATCTAGCTAAGTGTGTTGTTCTTAATTGCACTTCTAAACATGTGTGGGTTTGTTACTATTATACTTTAATGCTAATGAATGTTGAAAATACGCTAAGTACAATATTTTTTAAAGGTTTTCTCAAGTGATAAAAACACACTAGGGAAGTGACTTACACCTAGGTAAGTATCTAACTGGGTCTAAAGCTGAGGGAAAACCTGTTATAATTGGGATCATGATATAACCATTGCAGATAATTACTCACTCTATACTACTTGGTAGTTTGAGTGACTTTGCCCTAATTGTCTTTCTCAAACCTAATTGGGTGTTCAAATAATGCAAGCAAAATTGGCTCAAGTTGAGTATTACTATCTCTAGGTTTAACCCTTTAACTGGGGTTATCAATCTCTTGAATGCACCCAAATTCCTTGTTAGCCTGAATTTCCTAGACTTAGTCTCTCCTTCTCAAGAAGAGCCTAAGTCAAAATGGTACAAATCAGTATTTGCAACCACCAATTCAACTATTAAAGCATGAACCAAGCTAAATATCATTAACCCATAAACAATTAAGCCCTAAAATTGAAGACCCATTAAATACCCATACTAGGGTTAGGTCACAACCATAGATAATGGGTTTAGCTACTCATAATAAAGGTAGAAATCAAAGATGGAGATGAAATATAAGCCATAAAATTTAATTACAAGAGTAAAATCTAAGATGATGCTAAAGATGTTCTAAAATAACTCTAAAAAGCAAAAAAACGATTGTTCACGTGCTCCACATAACAACAGATACCCTAAAAATCTGAAAAAGATCTATTTATACACAACTGAAATTACTATACTAAAATGCCCTTATAGAGGTTCCACTGATAGCAGAAAATTGGTCGCCTCAACGCTTGGACTTCCGTGTCGGTGTAAAAGCAAGCACAGACCGCTATTCTTCTATTTGGATCTTGGTCTGGATTTGATTTAGCTGGGCGCGGAAAAACAACCTCCTCAGTGTTATCTTCAACTGCGGCCGCAAAATATGTTCGCGGATCGCGCTTTTAAATTGAGCTCCAATCTCTAGTCCTCTGATTCTCAATTCTGTTGACGGCGCAACTTGGACCGCAGCCGCATCAGGTATTTCCGCTGCCGTGCAATTTCACCGAGGGCAGCGGTATCTGTTGAGCCCAAAAAGTGCCTTCTCTAAACCTCAATCCGATGAGAGCATGACTATGGTCGCCTCAGCGGTTCAACTTCCACGACCGCACTACTTCTTTGTTGTCAGCCATTTTTGCTCAACTTTGGACTTGTGTAGGTTTCATTCATTTATGAGCTGGTTATGACTTTCTTGCCTCATTTTGACAAAACACTGCAATAAAGCAC
Organism: Nicotiana glauca; assembly: GCA_026770625.1. Lineage (NCBI taxonomy): Eukaryota > Viridiplantae > Streptophyta > Magnoliopsida > Solanales > Solanaceae > Nicotiana > Nicotiana glauca. The sequence continues at coordinate 28,680 of MU717884.1, forward strand.
AATAAGTTAGTTTTGGGAATACTTCTACACATTTTTTATCCAAAACCTAAGCACAAAGGAGCATAAGATAGGTTAGAATCCCTAGTTATCAACTCCTCCAAACTTAAGCTTTTCCTTATTCTCAAGCAAACAAAGTAATTCCCACCTCTACAAGATAAAAGAAAGGAAAATTTGAGATTTCCTAAGGTGACTTCATCAAGCATCAATTGGGAGTAACAATTACCCTCAACTCAAATGCATTATTAACAACACGCAACCTTTTTAGCACCATGGCTTTAGTGGGACACAAAAGCATCAAGAGTTGACTTAACTCATTAAGGAAACTCTTTCTACTACATTGGTCATTGTGGAAGCCAAACTCATACTCCTCGACTCTCCATGTGCAATCCTCACTTTAGATTGTAGCACTTAGAACAAGTACTGAGGAAAAATACACTCAACTCTCTCAAAGGAAGAGCACAAGTCCGACTCTAAGTACCATGAGCTTGCCCCTTATGTGAACCACCACTAATATAAGCTCACTCAAATCAAGATCATATAGGACTTTTGAGGGAATGTAGAAACCTTTATTAAGCACTTCATTTTCTCATTTCGGCTTATATTTCTTGACTCTTTGAGTCATTTTCTTCTTTCCCTAGGGACTAGAGAAACACACTGTCACTTTTTCTTGTTCATTTTAACCCTTTTTCTCCTTTTTAATCATTCCAAGCCTTTCATCTTTGCTTTTATTTACTCCCTTCATTTTTCAACATTGTTCATTTTCTTTTGAACTTTTTGGCTTTTCTTTTTTTCTTTTTCCTTCACTTTTCTTCAATTTGTACCTTTTATCACTTTTTCATTCCTCGTCGCTCCCCCCAAACTTATACTTTTGCTAATTGTGCTAAGGAAAGGTCGGGTGCCAAGAGAAGGTCATTTTAGGACAGATAAAGGCTTGTATCATGGTTATTGAAAGAACAAGGGCTATGGCTCAATGAGGTTGACTAGCGATAGCATATTTGGCGGGCTATGGATGCTTTCAAGTCTCAATTTGGATCAATGAGAGCCTATAATCACTTCTCAAGTCGAGCTACACTTAGGAATTCTCCTAGACAAACATTCAGGGCAATATCTAGACTTATTAGCACGAGGAGGTCGAGCTTGATACTACGTTACGGACATCCGATAAATGACTAATATCTTGGAGAGCTTTGATGATGGCTATTTATGATCAATAATGAGCAATAAATGAAGATCAATTAATAGAACATAATAAATGTAAGAAATAAATGTAAATAATAGGATCAAAGGAGAATGTGTTTAAGTTAGAGAACAGAGAATGTTCTTGTATTCAATATTGAGTGTTGAGTGTTGAGTGTTGGATCTTGTATATTGTATCTTTTCTCCCTTAAAAAATGAAAAGGCTCCCCTTTATATATGAAGGGGAATCCTAACATAGTAGAAAATGCATTTATTACAAAGATATAGGGCTAGTACAACCATTTAATGCCATGATACGGGCTTGAACTAGCCTAATAGACTTGGTCAGCTTTAACCACATGCCTTGGGAACCTCCCATCAATCCACCATAGTCGCTGATTTGCACTGCCTCGAGGTTGATCATTAATAACCCTCGAGGTCGAATCCCGAGTTGAACTTCGATCCCTCTGGGGTGATCTTCACGAGGCACCTTAACGATCATAAAATCAGATCTTTTGTTTTTTACCGTATACAGGAGCGTTAGGGCATTCAGGACAATTAACTCATATAACCAGTCACGTCACCAGAGATCGGGTAAGGGCTCTAAATTACCTAGAGGGGAATGTATTAGGCACCCCTCGAGGTCCCCAATGGTTGGTCCCGACCGAACTTAAATTAAGCGAATTAGGCATATGGAACTAAATTATCTGATTTATAACATGCTTTAACTTATGTGCCAATTTTAACCTTTAAACCGCTTTTAATATTATTATTATTATTTTCACAAAGAATTGCAACGTCGTAAAAACGTACTTCGGACCACACCATACCGGTACGCCTGGGGCCTTTAATACATTTCGACTTCGTCGAAACTTGGATTTGGGTCACATAAATGTGCACCCGAGTTTAGGAAAGTAAAGTTATTTAAGTAACGGACCTAAAGCAGCTAACGTGTTTATTATTTTGAGAAGGTCGTGAAATTCGCTAAACGGCTTGTCTCAAAAGCTAAGCATTTAAAATAATTATCAATTGAGGGCCCCGCAATTTGTGTTTTATTTGGCGAAGCTCGTCTCATTTATTATTTAAAGGCTAATAAACCGTATTTATTATTTATTATTTTAAAAAAAAAGAATTGCAACATCGTGAAAATGCATCTCGAACCACGTCACAATCAATGTACCCGTGATTATCAACACATTTCGACTCCGTTGAGATTTGGATTTGAGTCACATAAATATGCACCCGTGTTTAAGAAAGTAAATTATTAAAAGCGCGCCTAAAGTGACTAACACGTTATTATTTTGGGGAAAGCCGTGCAATTTGATAAACGGTTCATCCCGAGGTCTAAATATTTTTATATATACATTTATGAGAGCCCCGCAATTTATGAGTTTTATTTGACGAGGCTCGTCTCATTTTTATTAAAGGCAAACCTAAAGAAAACTACGATTCTCTACTTTTATTTTCTCTAAAAAAAAAAAGAAATCCTAATTCATTTATTAAGATTATCCATAGTCGTTATAATCGAGTTACATGAAGTGCACCCCCCACCCCCCGCGAATTTTTAGATATCATAACCATGTCACGGAAACCGTACCCATAATCACAATAATATATAAACATGATTTATTTAGCAAGTATTACCAACACAATTTTTTTCTATTTACTCAATGAGCAGTACTTCACCTTTTAGAATACTAATCACGTTAATCTTAAAAAAAAATCATGGACATTTCATAAATAATACTGATACTTAAAGATCAAGAAAGAAAACGCAATATGATGAACTTCGAACAATTTCAAAATATAACAAAGCATAAGTTATCATTAAAACTGTGGTTAGGATTTCCAGATTTGGGACAGATTACATTGTCCTCGTTCAAATAAAACGAAGCTTACATCATTCGATGGAGGAAATACCTGGTCATAGCAAAATGAATCAACAGTCACGAATTAGAACACGAACGACACGAACACAGACCTTCCCGGACAAAACTAGAACCAGATCGGAGCCACGAACAAACGACTCGGCGCGGAACCTCGACGAACAGCAGCGACGAAGAAGAGGCAGCGCGGGACGTGAAGGAGACGTCAATGGCGGACTGGTTTTGGCTGGACTGTTGGTTGACGATGGGAATGAGGGTTGACGATCAGGCGGCGTTAATGGAGGTTGGCGTCGTGGACTGGTTGACGACAACGGAGAAGGAGCGGCGATGGCTGGACGTCGACTGCTTCAGGCGTTCATGGAGGTCGACGGAAGGGCTGGAGTTTGGCGAGGGGGCTGCTGAGGGGCTGAAGGCGTGAGGCGGGTGAGGGTTTCGTTTGTGTTCTCGTTCATGTTCTTAGGAAGGAGACGATGAACAGTAGCCTTTGTATTTGATTTTCGTTTTTTTCCGTTTTTTTCTAGTTCTTTTCATCAAAAACACTGAGTCTCTAGTATCCCCCTTTTCTCTTCTATTTTTTGTTCCCCTCACGTGAAATCCTCCAGAACGTGCTGCCCCCCCTCTCCCTCTTAGTGTAATGTGTGTATATAATATGTATTGTCCATTGTGTAGTGTTTTTGTATTCTATGTCTCTTTTTTCCTTTTCCAAAAAATCCCATCCCCTCCCCAGGTGATGTGTGTATGTATATGTCCCCTCCGTATTCCCTCCCTTCTGTCCGTTTTAAAATGTCCCCCACCCCTTTTAAAATATCCCCTATTATATTGTCTATTGTATCATATGTATTGTGTCCGTCCTTTTCCTTTAGCATGCGTCCGTCTTCTCTTTGTTTTTTTAACGTTATTTTCCATCTCCTCTTAAAAATGTTAACTCCCATCCTGTTATGAATAATTTGTACATTGGATACTACATTGGATGCTACATTGGATACTACATTGGATGCCCATGTTGTGAATAATTGAAAGATTAAATTTCCTATTTTATGTCAATCATCTTTACTTTTTATGCCTATAAAAGGCCATGTAATTGCAATGGAAAAATACACCAAAGTGAAAGAACAAAACTCTCTCCCTTCTTTCTATCTCTTGTTATTTACATTTTACTGCATTACTTTTATTTCATAACACATCCTTCTTTGTTTTTTTGTATTTTATTATTTCTCCCATCCCCCATGTCCCTTAGTGTAAATGTGTGCATGTGCTGTGTGTATTGCTTTTTGTCCGTGTTCCCCGTGTGGTGGACTCGGATTATTATGGGCTATGTCCGAAAATTAGACCTAAAATCGGATAGTTTGAAACCGAATATTATTCTTTGCCCGAAACCGAGAATAAGGACACGAAGTTATTTAACTAATCCTACGTAAGCAAAATAACTATAAAATAAGACAAAACTATTTTTATATTTTTTCGAGATTTAAAATAACTACCAAATATTAATAAAACTATTTTTTGCAATTTTAATTTTTATATAAAAATAAAATATAAAGTATTCTTTTTTTGTATTTTTTAAGTTTAAAATGATTACAAAACATTAATAAACTATTTTTTCTTCTAATTTTCGAAATTATAAAGAGAAAAATAAGGTATTATTTTTTGTATTTTTCAAGTTTACGACAAATGCATAAACTAAAAATTATATATATTTTTTTGTAATTTTTTTTTCTTTTGTGATGAAAATAAAGTAAAATGGTCAAAATTAGCTAAAATACCTATATTAGGCCTAAATTAAATATTTATGCTAAAAATATGAAAATTCTCGGGGAGGGTCAAAAATCACGTGTTTACAGCTGTCCAATGAGGTGGTGGCTCCCAAAAGGGAAATAAGTTAAGAACGTGCGTAGATTATAAAGAACTAAATAAAGCATGCCCCAAGGATTCATTCTCATTGCCTAACATCGACTGCTTAATCGATTACACGGCCGGTCACGAGACCCTCACCTTTCTCGACGCCTACTCGAGGTATAACCAAATTCAGATGAACCCTAAAGATAGGGAAAATACTTTATTTATCACGAAGTACGGTACATACTGTTACAATATAATGCCCTTCAGGCTAAGAATATGTGGGATCCACATACCAATGCCTAGCTAATAAGATGTATTATATCAAATAGGCAAATCCATGGAATTTATATTGATGACATGTTGGTTAAGTCCCTGTGCGCAAAGGACAATTTGACTCACTTCCACGAGACATTTGACATTCTCAGAAGCTATAACATGAAACTCAATCCCGATAAATGTGCATTCGGAGTGGGCTTGGGTAAATTCTTAGGCTTTATGGTGTCAAAAAGGGGAATCGTGAACAACCCCAACAAAATTAAAGCGATCGAAGAAATCACGATGGTAAATAATGTGAAGGTTGTGCAGCGGATGACCGGCAGATAGCAGCCTTAGGCCGATTCATATCAAGATCCTCGGATAATAGTCATAATTTCTTCTCCTTACTCAAAAAGAAAAATAACTTCGAATGAACTCTGGAATGTCAACGTGCCTTGGAAAAGTTGAAGCGATATCTGACTAGCCCACCTTTTGCTCCACACCCCAAAGGAGGATGAGACGATGTAATTGTACTTGTCCATATACAACAAAGCGGTAAGTGGTGTGCTAGTTCGAGAAGCACAAGGTACGCAATTTCTTGTTTATTACGTAAATTAGATCCTAGGAGATATCGAAACTAGGTATCATCATCTAGAAAAATTAGCTCTTGCATTTATAAGCGCATCACGAAAATTAAAACCTTATATTCAATGCCATCATATCTGCATTTTAACAATATACCCTCTTTGAAACTTATTACATAATCCCAAACTATTGAGGCAACTGGCCAAATGGGCTATCGAACTCGGGGGATATGATATAAATATCAGCCTCAAACGGCTATCAAGTCCAAAATTCTAGCAGATTTCATAGCCGACTTTTCGCCCTCTTCGTGCCCGAGGTAGAGAAAGAAATTTTGCTAAAAATGGCGCAACTTCTGGGTTGTGGACCCTGTTACTAACGGTGCCTCGACCATAAAAGTTTCGGGCTCGGTATAGTACTAAAACAGCCTACGAGCGGCATAATTAGATGATCTATAAAAACTGCAACATTAACTAATACGAAGCCGAGTATAAGGCTATGATTGCACGTCTTGAATTGGCAAAAAGCCTAGGAGATGAATTCATCGAAGCAAAATGTGACTCTTTCCTGGTAGTAAAACAAGTAAATGGAAGCTTTAAGGTACAAGAGGACAAGATGCAAAGGTACTTAGACAAAATTCAAGTCACGTTGTACCACTTCAAAGAATGGACTTTGATCCACATACCTTAGGAGCAGAATAGCATGGCCGATGCCCTCGCGAACCTAGGATCATCCGTCTACGAAGATGACATACTCCCCGTGGTTGTTGTTCAGTTATCCAAATCAGTGATCGAGGTAGGCCGTGTCGAGTTTAACTGCACTATCCTAACGTGGGATTGGAGAAATAAGTATATTAATTATTTGGAAAGTGGGAAATTACCTGCGGACCAAAAAGAGTCGAGGACCATACGAACCAAAGCAGCCCGATTCTCGCTCGATGAAAATAAAATCCTGTACAAAAGAACCTTTGATGGGCCTCTTGCAGTATGTCTGGGGCCAGTAGACACAAATTATATGCTTCGATAAATCCACGAGGGCACCTGCGGGAATCATTTTGGTGCCGATTGCCTAGTCTGTAAAGTAAACAGAGCACTCTACTAGTGGGACAACATAAAAAAGGATACCAAAGAATTCGTTCGAAAGTGCGACAAATGCCAGAGATTTGCCCAATGATTCACCAACCCGGTGAATAGCTATATTCAGTCTTGTCATCATTGACATTCGTGAATGGGGAATTGACATCGTCGGACCTCTACCAACAGCACTAGCTAAAGCTTAATATATTTTATTTATGACTGTATACTTCTCGAAATGGGTGAAAGTGCAGGCCTTCAAGAAAATAAGAGAAAAAGAAGTCATTAACTTCTTGTGGAACCACATTATGTGCCGATTTAGGATTCCTTTCGAGATAGCTTATGATAACGAATAGCAGTTCATCGAGAGCAAAGTAACACAGTTTCATAAAGATCACAAAATCTAGTGAATCCTATCGACATCTTACCACCCGTGTGCAAACGGTCAGGTCAAATCTACAAACAAAACCATCATTCAAAACTTTAAAAAGATGTTGGAAAGCGCTAAGGGAAAATGGAGAGAAATATTACCCGAAGTACTATGGGCATATTGTACAACTCCAAAATCAAGCACATGATAGACGCCTTTCTCCCTGGCATATGGTGTCATGGCTTTGATGTCGGCCGAGGTCGGGGAGCCAAGTGACAAATTCCAACACACCACCAAGACCTCAAATAATGAGGCCATGACTGCGGCCCTCGAACCATAGGACAGAAATCGAGAAGCTTCGTTGGTCCGAATGACCGCCCAAAAACAAAGAATCAAAAAGTACTATAACAGGAGAACAAATCTCCGACATTTTGCATTAGGGGACTTAGTCTTGAGGAAATTAAGCCTAAAAACTCGAAACCCTAATGAAGGAAAACTAGGCCAAAAGTGGGAAGGACCATACCGTTTCCTCAGAGTAATTGGCAAGGGTTACTATAATCTCGGTGCCATATAAGGTGAACAACTTCCAAGCAATTGGAACATTTCGGTGCTAAAATATTACTACCGCTAAGGTGTCCGATGAAATACGTTGAATCATCCCCCTGCTCGAAGACCTTGGGTGTTAAAGCGAACGTTGCACTCCTTTCCTTCGATCGGGTTTTATCCCAAGAAGGGTTTTACCGACGAGGTTTTTAACAAGGAAGCATATATATGCTACCTTAGGAAAATTTCAAAAATATTCAATGCTGCTCTTCAATCAACCTCAAAAACTAGGGGGCATCCCCCCAGGAAAACCACCTCCTCGAAGAAACCGAGATGAGCCAAAAAGTTCTCAGTTGGAAAATGAAGTATCGGGCCAAACGGTCAAAAAGAATCGTGTCTGCATAGAATGATTGAGCCCTTAACGGCATAAACATGTATACTTGTGCCAAGTAACAAAATATTTTTTCCTCCACCATCGAAACACTTTATGATTTTACAAAGTCTGATGCTCTCGAAAGAAATGGCTCAAAAGCCAACAAACTTCCCGAACACTTGGGGATTGTCGTCAAAAACTCAAAGTTGTATGAGCTCGTATTACCTCAATATGGGAGCTCCATGTTTACAAAAGAATGGCTCCAGAGCCAGATAACTTTCGATGCCTCAGGGACTACTGTCCACTATCGTCCCGTCGGGCTATAAAAAAACTCGAGGTCGTAAAACCCCAAGCGAACGACCTCGGAATTCGAAAGCCCTCCATACGGAAATGCTTGAAAATGTAAGACCTCCTGTTGATACCCAATTTTTCCTCAAAACTATTTTTAAATTTGCATATATGCTTTCAAAATTACTTTTTATAATAATTGGTATTTTTCCATAATTTTACATATTATTATCAATTTGTTTTTTAATTTATTCAGTATTTTGTATCCAATAATTATTCATAAATTGCATTACAAGTAATTTCAAACTACTTCTTTGCTCAATATATCATTTTTAATCCTATTAGGATTTAATTATTTCAGAAATTAGCCAATTTGGCATTGTTTGGTTATAATTACGACAATTTTGCAATTATAGCCTAATTGTACACTCTATGCTATTTTAATTCAATAATAGATTATTTTATATTTTTATATTAGTTAATTACCGTATTTCACCTATTTAGCTTTAATTTCATTTTATCTAATTATTAAATATTTTTATTAATTATTTATCTAATTTTAATTGTGTATTTAATAACTAGACACCCTTATTTAAATTGTAACCAACCCAAACCCCAGGTCCAACCCGTTTAAACCACCCGACCCACTCCCTAAGTCCACCTGAAACCCACCTACCCCATTTAATCCTGGTCGTTGATCATTCAGATCAACGATCCGCATTGCCCTTTTCTTAATTAAACCTAGACCTAACCCCCCCCCCCAAACCTTCTCATTCACTCCGCTGTCACATTGACATCTGATCCCTGTCCTCTCAAATTGTCAAATCCCAAGCCTAACCCTAATCATCGTCACCGGCAAGAAACTCTCGTCTATGGAGATTCTGAGTATTTTCCGGCCTCTTCTGGCCTTCTATACCCTCTGGTTGTTGATTATGTGGGTCCCTAAAAGAATCTCAAAGACATTCAACATGTTCCTTCATCTGAAGTTTGTTTACAGGCTTGTGTATGGCCATCCTTATTTGTGATTACTGATTTCCTTCCGTTTTGAGTACGAATTTATGGCTTTTTATCACGTTTCTTTCATCTCAGCTATTTTGAAAACCCTAGTTTTACAACTACTCGAATCCGTTCAAATCCTTGTAGATCTGAAAGGGTTCGAGTATTATCTGCCACTTCTCCTTGAAGATTTCCTATTCTGGTTAACTATTTCTACTCCATTCGCAATCTTCTTAAATTAGGGTTCGCCCTAAGTGATTTCAAAAAGGGTTTTCTAACTTTTTAGCACTTTTTCCCTTACTATATTGACTATTTCTCGTTTATATAGTTAAAACCTAGATGTTTCTGTTTGTCGCACTGATTTTCTTCAAAAATAATTCTCCGTTGTTTTTTATTTTTGTCAACCCAATATACTGATTGATTGCTATTAAGGATTTGAACCAGCTTTCTTGATAAAACCAGTATTCTTTGGGATTTTTTGCTTAGTTAATTTCTATTAGGGATTTGAACCAATGTTTCCCGTTAAAGTCAACATTCTTTGGGGTTTTTACTTACTTTACTTATTTGTGGCTCGTAATTAGTTTTATTTGCCTTATGCCGACTGATTGATTAATTTATGGTCAATTCGTGATTTGTTACCTTATTTAAGCCCAATCACGGCTGGTAATGGATTCTCCTTGTATTAACGTGACCTCCCCAGATCTGTTTGTGCAAGATTGATGGGGATTAGACCCAATTAAATTGTTGATTATATTTACCTCACTCTAACTCTTAGACACGGACAATAGTGGAGAATACACACACACACACTCAAACTCTCTTTGTTCTTTCTCTGTTACTTGTGCTAACTACTTGCCTAGCCGGCTTAAAGCCAAGGCTAGACTGTGGAACCCTACTTTCTTTACTTTCCATATTTTGCTTCCTCAACTGGTATGTTCCTAGTTCAATTATAAAACTCAATCCTATGTGCTCCATGTTTGTTAATCCATGTCTCTTTCTGCACTGACTTAATGGCTCGTACGTTTAATGGACCTTCTTGTTTACTGCTTTATTCAACATGCTTAGGTTCTGCCCTCTGTTGTTCAAGTATAATCAGCATGTTTACTTGAGTTCTTATTTATTTCTCTCACTAGTATGACATGTTAGTATCATAGACTCATAATGTACTTGATTAAAAATAAGTGGCATTACTAATTATGTGTAATAAACCCCTATCCACAACATGACTACCCCCATACCCTATCTCTATGTCTTATTACTACTCTAATTTTGAGCATGATTCCCTCGTTAACATTTTGAACTAGTAATTGTTTGTGTTATGAAGGACAATTAGTCCCTACTTGTTCTTTGTACTGTTTGATCTATATGCTTCTCTTCTCATCCATGTCTACGTGCTTTTGATTTAGGTAATCTGTGTCCCCAACCCCTTACTTCCATGCTTGTGAATGTTGAAATAATATGATTCTTTGAACTTGTGTTGTGTGTGCTGGCTTGTTCTAAGTTATTGTTGCTCATGTTCTATTCTCCTTTCAAGACTGTTTTTTTCCTAAGCAACTCTTCAGTTATTTTAAAAACTTATTTCAAAAATGATGTTTCAAAAGTATTTTTCATTTCAACCTTTTCAAAATAATGAAAAGCACTCTCACTACACTTTTAGACCACTAGGTTCTGCCCCTTTTGTATGAGCCTTGCCTTGGGAGCCTGGAGCTCCCTCTGAACTTGGACAAATGAAAGGTGGCCTTTTCACACTGCACTTACTCTGTCTTGGCCATGAAATCTAGGTGTGTGCACTGCTCGGGATCTCTTGAGGTCTTTAGGAAACTCTGACACACTTAGATATGAGGAAAAATAATGAAACAACCTTGGCACTTGAGGTGATTGATTGCATAACTTAGAGAGGAAGTCTTAATCAGGCTTCCTATAGTGTAACTTCTTATTTTTCATTGCTACTTATGTAATTCATTTCAATATTGGTCTAAAATAATTTGTTGTAAACAAGTATTGCGTTTGGCTAGTGAAAAGAGATGGGGCAAATATGCATACTATAGTTGTTAAGGGTAGAAAATATGTTATTAGGTCTATATTCCTAATTGCACAATAGAAACCATGCTTATGGTTCATACATACATTAGAAATCATTCTCTTAGATCCTATGTTTATTGTTTCAGCATGTGCACCCTTACAAAATCATGTGTTGAAATCTGCTAATAATTAGCACTTTGCTATTATGTTATGCGCTGCCATGTGCATTTAGAAATCATGCTCTTAGAAAATTCTGCAATCATGTTGTGCATTTAGAAATCTTGCTCTTAGGAAAATCTGCAATCATGTTGTGCATTTAGAAATCTTGCTCTTAGGAAAATCTGCAATCATGTTGTGCATTTAGAAATCCTGCTTCAGGAATCCTATATATAAATCATTAGATATCATTGTGAGCACGTGATTTTTGCCCTACGTGAATTACTCCCAAAAAATTCAAAATAAAATAATTTTTCTTCGTTTGCAATTTTATGGAATTTTGTGGTATTTTCCGTCATTGTTTACATTTGCATGTGCGTGTTTATTTTGTTTAAATTAAAGAAAAAATACAAAAATAAATTGCATTTGCCATTGAGATCTAATTTTGCAATTAAGAATAATTAAGCAAGTGTTTTGTTTTAAAAAAATGAAAAAATACAAAAAATAATGTATCTTGCATTTTTAGTGTTTAGTATTAAACTCTGTGATTTTTTCTTTTAATTTGGTATTTGATTAGGTGTGATAATTGTTATTTAGAATCAATTAATGTTTTAGGATAATTTGATCAAGAATTAATCTAGGTTTATATTTTTAGAATTTTAGGAAATAAAAGAAAAGGAAAAGAATTGGGGGAAAAAACTAATTTGGGCCAAATTAATCCCAAGACCAAACGAAATCCACATCAGAACTAGCCCAATACCCGCCTGAAATCCAGTCCATCACCAGCAAAACCAAACAGCGTCGTTTGGGCGTGATTTGATCTGAATCATCCGTTTCATTTGATCACACGGTCAACAACCTCCCTCACAACCCGACCCGTCCACCCCAATAACCGACCCAGGCCCGTAAAAACCAAAGCGATCCCGTTTTACCCCCTAATCTAATCTGGACCATTATTTTCTAATGATCCAAAGGACCACATTAATTACCCTATGTTCAATATACCAAAACCCCGAACCCTTAACCTCCTTAAACCAAATTCCACCCCCCTCCCCCCCGTCTCTTCAGAGACCAAACGTAACACCACCCTACTCTGCCACCAGAAATCGGCTCACGCCGGCGGTCGGCGTCCAACACCAAATTTACATCGTAGCTTCCCTCAACCTTCCCATTCTGAAACCCCAAACCATCTCCCTCGAATCCCAGCCAAGTTTTTCGAATCTTCAATCGAAAGTCGGCCTCGAACCCTAAACCTACCCAATCAGCCCAAAAATCACACTCCACAACCATCTTGACTTCCTCATGCACAATCCATCATTGTTTTCCCTAGAATATTACTACATCCTCTCGAATCTCAAATCTGAGCCTGAGCCTTAAAATTTCAAAATCAGTTCTCAATGAACTGTTGGCATACGACTATGTCTCCAGCAACAAGGAGGTCGACTTACTGTAGAAACTGATGCTGGTCATTTGTTCTTGACAAAGAACAAATTATTAGCCTCAGTTTCATGTGATTCAAGACTCTTTGGAGCTCAAATTTGACAAATCGAGTCCATAGTGCGAGTTATTCGGACATCCAAGTTTCCCTTCAAATTCTAGGTTAAGTTGGTCTTTTCTTTTCTTCTTCTTCTTATTTTTCTTTTTTATTTTCTTGAAATCGTTTAGTTTAAATTAAGCATTAGGTTTTATGCATAACTGTTAACGGCATGATTAGTCCATTTTAATTCATGCTTTGTTTGTATATAATCAATATTGTAGATGATTTGAATGCTCGAGCCATTTAAGTATCATTGATTCTGTTTTAAGTTCTTCTTAAATGAATTAGTGTGATTCAACTTATGTATGTTTCCTTAACTTTTGAAGTGCATTTGTAGTTGTTTGTTTGCTCTCTATTTTTTTAGTGTTCAGAACTTTAGGATGAATTAAATAACAGGGGGTTTCAGAGGGTAGTTTGGAGTATTAAAACCTAAAAATTTGTTCAGCTTAAGTGGTCTGCCAGTTGAATATTAATTACGATTAAACTAAGGAGTTGTTTAATAAAAAGGGGATAAGTCCAGTAGTTAAATAAGAAACAGGGATCAGTAATTGGAGTGATAGTGTGCTAAATGCCTGTAAATTAAGGTCAGGAAATCAGAGAATAATATGGGACTTGATTAAAAAATTGAAAAGGGAAGCGTGACTGACATCTTTAAGGTTGTGAAATCAGAATTAGAGCATGGGTTTAATGGTAAAAGTTTAAAGGGGTGCACATGGGGAAGCAATAAAAGCAGGCTGAAAGTGGAAGCTTTTGAATAAAAAATGGGCAACTCTAGTCTTTAAATACAGGAGATCTTCAGATAGAGAGAACAAATAAGAATATACTGGAGAACATTTGAGGGTTGAGAGATAGAGTTTGAGAGAAATATATATAGATATTGAGATACATTGGGAGATTGAGGTTAAGAGTGATAAACAAAGATTCAGATCCTAAGGAAAATTCAGAGGGAGAGCATTGAGTGAAAAATACTCTAATATACGCATAACAAAAGCAAGAAAGAGTCACTGGTATCTCAAAATACATTATTTTGTAAAAATTGTACTGTTCCATTGATTATATTTCAATTCTGCAATAGAGTGATTGTTTTCATTGGTCTGAGTTTAATGTATTGGGTATTTGATTGAATCTGGATTTGTGCATCATTACTGCTGGGTATTGTTTGATTGAGGACTTTTGGGATTACCTTTTGTTCCTTGCTGGTTGCACTGGGCGGTTGAATGTTGTTTAATGCTGCTGTAAACCACTGACCTCTTACCTTTCATTTTCATCTTCCAGGTATTCCTTTGGCCTCTAATGATATATGAAGAACTGAATCAAGTGTAGAACTAAGTTTTGAAGAAATAATGAAATGAAGCCTATTTCTCCTATGAATTTCTTATTGTTACACTTTAGCTTAAATGTCTAGTATAGTTGCATTTACTTGGACATTGCATCATTTGTAATAACCGGACTATTTGGACTATCTTTATTTTCAGAATTATATGAGTGTTGTGTTAATAATGTTAGTTGTAGTATAGTTTATTCTAGTTTTGCTATCATGTTAATTTGAGATTTAAACTCGGAATCAGGTATTGGTTTGAAATTGGGTCCAGGAATAGCATGAATGTTCATATTAATGTGAAATCCAGCATGTCTTGTAGCTTAAATTGTGCTAGTCAGTCTAGTTTGTTCATCATGTGCCTGCTGAAAAAGTGAAACTCAAAGGAGTTCATCTATAATTCAAGACAGTAGGATATTTTACCTTTACATTGTATTTTAGTTTAGTTTAAGGGTTCATGAGTTGCTTTTAAGAACAATGGTTCAGAAATGAGCATATAACCATTGAGATCTTCAGTAGTTGTTTCCGGATTCCAGGCCATGACTAAGTTTTTTTTAAGGTGTATTAGTTGAAATTAAATGGTTGTTAAAATTCCAGATTGAGTATGATAGTTATAAATATACAAACAAGTTAAATTTGTGTGTGACATTTGAATTGAATGGTTAGCATGCCATTGGTTAGAGTAAGTTGTTCATTTATTCACAAAATTATTAGCAGATCCAAATTAAAAATCAGTACCGGATCTAGGCTCATTTATGAGCCAAAATAGTACAGTCTCTTGTTTAAATGATATTTGGGCCCAGTTATTTAATAAGAAGCCCAAGTACCACCAGCTTTTTGAACCAATATTTTGTGCTAGATTGAGGACTGTTAGAGACGCCCCGAATGGGCATGTGATGAGGCCCAACATTGGACAGTTTTTTTTATAAAGATGAATACATTTTCATTCTTCTTAGGCTAGTTTCGGAGCCTAATGTGTTGAAGGTCGTAATTCTTTATTAAAGTTATTGGTTTAATTTTGTAAATGCAGGACTTGGGCCCTTGAAGCTAAGTGGTAGACTCGAATTAAGGGTTCCCCAATAATGGATATTTCCATTGTTTGGGTTTGGACTTCATCTTGAGGCTCAAATTTTAGTTAATTAATAATAATTAATTAGGCCTTTAGAGACAATCCTTAATAGACAATAATAGTTCATCTTTAGGATGTCCTTTTAAAAAATAAATTGAGGTGCGCCGCGCCAAATAAAATTCACAAGCTGCGTGGAACTCTTTAATTACTTCTTTAAAATTCTTAGAACTCGGGACGGGCCATTTAGCGAATTTTCATGGCCTCCCGCAAGGTTAACAGCACGTTAGTTGCTTTAGGCGCGTTATTTAATAATTTTACCTTCTTAAACTCGGGTGTGCATTTCATGTGACCCAAATCCAAGTCCTAAAATATCGAATAAAATATACTTAGATTGCGGGTGCATTTCATGTGACGCGATCCAAATACACATTTTAAACGATGTTCAATATTCTCTAAAAATTGAATAAAAGCGGTAAATAATTTGAAATTGCACATAGGTTCAAACTGTATTAAAATCAGATAATTAAGCCGAATATGACAGTCGAGCGACCGTGCTAGAACCACGGAACTCGGGAATGCCTAACACCTTCTCCAGGGTTAACAGAATTCCTTACTCAGATTTCTGGTTCGCGGACTGTTAAACAGAGTCATTCTTTTCCTCGATTCAGGATTTTAAATCACTGACTTGGGATACCATAAATCTCCCAAGTGGCGACTCTGAATCTCTCAATAAATAAATCCCGTTTCGATTGTCCTTTAATTGGAAAACTCCCTTTTATTATACCTTTACGGGGCGTAGTAGAAAAGGAGGTGTGACAGCTCTGGCGACTCTGCTGGGGATTGTGAACCCAGAACTCTGGTTCAGGGTTCAGAATTCGAGCTTAGTTAAATTGTTATATTTGGCTTTATTTGATTTTGTTACATGTTCAGACCTAATGTGCTAATTGTTACTTTTACCGCTTTGATATTATGTGAATTGTATATAAATTATTACGAAACCCATATTCTCTCCAAGTCTTCTAAATCATGAAGAAGGGTGCACTTCGTGTGACTTATTTTTTATCTAGAGTCATATCCCATTTATAACGAGGTTCGGATAAGTTGCTAAGCCGGCAGAGCTTCTGTATCCCCAGTACGCTGCCCCCCCCCCCCCGGCTCGAGTTGTCCGCTCGGGTAAGCCAGGTCTAGAACAATAAACCTAGGTTTTTAAAACCTAGAAAAACAAAGCCTCATGCCGGATCCCTAGTAGGAACGTTTGTTTGCATCATGTGCATTTGACTTCGGAGACTCAACACAGGGGTTGGATCTGTCTAGGACAGGTGTACCTGAAATGAAAAAGACCATCCTGATGCATCTTACTTACTACTTGTGCATTTATTTGCTTCGGACTTGCATGCTGGCCGGTTTTTTTGAATATTGGATAAACTGAGAAAAGAAAGAAAAAGAGGGAGATTGTAGTGTAGAGGGTAAAAGAGTTAATCACCTGTTTTGAAAATACCAATGCCCAAATAGTGTCGAAACTTTGCCGAATTTTTGAAAAAAAGAGAAAAAAATATTTTCAAAAAATAGTTTATTTTATTTGCCAATAAATGAAGAAAAAAAATCTTGTTTTCAAAAATAGTTTATTTTATTTGTCGATGAAATGAAAAAAAAAAAGAAAAGAAGAAATGTTTTTGTTTTCAAAAATAATTTGTTTTATTGACCCGAACTACGTTTAGTTGATTCTCACGGGATGTGAGATACGTAGGTAACCCCCATCTGGTCCAACTTCCCCTTTTGCAGAAATAGCCCTAAAACAAAAAAAAAAATTTTAATGTTGTCATAAATAAGTTAGGTAATGTCATTCTTGTCTGAAAAGAGAAAAAAAAATGACTGTCGCAAAAGGACCCCGGAAGGCCATTTTTGGAAGAACAGCTACCCTGAGTCATTTCTTAAGGTTAACAAATACAACCTTAAAATCTTCCTCCTTGAAGTGCTAAAAGGTCATATTTGCAAAACCAATATGTGAGTTTTCTTAAAAAGTAATCTTTTTGAAAAATGATCATTTATATTTGAGTCATTAAAATCAGCTTGAATAAATGTGCAGGATGAGCACAATTAAAATTGAATCCTTCAGAGTCCTTAAAGAGATCCCTTTGAAGCTCCATCTGTGGTGGTATGACTTAGGTAAGGGTAGTAGAGAGACAGTGGTGAAGGTTCTGGGCGGTCTCGTTGGGTTGTTGAACATCAAGCCAAGGACCCCACTCACAATGTGTTCCAGTTCTCATATTTTGACCTCACGCCAACCTTGGAGGAGATGGTAGGTTATGCAGGCCTAAACGGAAATCTGAGAGGTCGATATCCTTTGTCACCAAGACTGGTATCTCCACACCGATTTTTCAATTTGCAAAGTATTAGTCGTGATGTTCAGAATGAGGATTTGTCCCAAGGATGTTGTACTCTCATGTTCTTGTATCAACATTATAGTAATCCTTGGGGTTTCAAAGAGCCGAATCTTGGGCTAACCCATGCCGGAAATAGAGACAAATAGGAGACAAGGCGAGGTTTGGCATTTATAACAGTATTTTTGGGGGTGGTGATTTGTCCACGCAAAGATACTAAGATAGAAATGGGCCTCGTAGGGATGATCGATGTTGCGATCAAAAAGGACAACAACACTGTAGTTCCTTTGATTCTGTCAGAAATCTACCAAGCTTTGACCTTCTGCCGGGAAAGAGGAAGATTTTTTCAAGGCTGCAATTTGCTACTTTAACTGTGGATGCAAGAACACCTTTGTCATCAGGAGGGTTATATGAATGCTGGTTTGACCGAGTTAAAATGCATTGAAAAGTTTGACAAACGAGTAACAGGTATTGAATTTCCAGAAGGTATTGAAGTTTGGTTTAAGCAACTAAAATCATTAACGTCCGTTAAATTGAATGGGCATTTGGGTGGCTTACCGCCACTGACTTGTGCATGTTCCCTCACGTGCATCTGCCTATGGGATTCAAAATGCCGAAGATTGAGAAATATGATGGGCATGGCGATCCTATTGCCCACCTTAAGAAGTACTGCAATCAATTGCGCGGGGCTAGCGGAAAAGAGGAATTGCTAATGGCTTACTTTGGAGACAGCTTGGTACTTATTGCCTCAAAATGGTATATGGATCAAGATATCTTTTGATGGCACATTCGAGACGATCTCGCCAGAGACTTTATTCGACAGTTTCAGTACAACATAGACATCGCCAGACAGGAACTTATTGGCGAATCTGAAGAAGAAGTCTTCAAAAAGTTTTCGGGAGTATGCAATTAAGTGGCTCAAGCAGGCATCGAGAGTAAAACCGCCAATAGATGAAGTTGAAATGGTCACGGTATTTCTTCAGGTCCGGGAAGAAGATTATTTCCAGAACATGATGTCAGCTATGGGCAAACCTTTCGTAGAGGCTATTAAGATTGGTGAAATGGTGGAGAATGAGCTGAAAACAGGCAGACTTCTGAGCCAGTCGGCCATTAGAGCAACCTCCCAAGCCATTCAAGGCAAGTCTGGAGGAATGGTCAAAGGTAAGAAGAAAGAAGAAACGTCTATGGCAGCATCGGGTGCAAGAAGACATCGCGCTCCTAGACCCATGTTCTCAAAAAGAACCCCTCAATATTACTACCCTCACCATGACATGGATTATGCTCCTCAACCATATGCGGTCATGAATGCTCAACCATTCGCCCGGCCGCAGCCACATGCCAATAGAAACCAAGCTCCATTCCCAAGAAATCAACCTCCCCACCAAAACCACTATAATCCCCATCCTCCACAGAATAACTTTCTTCCCCGTGAGCCACCCAGGAGGCAAGCGTTTACTCCAATTGGTGAATCTTACTCTAATCTATTCCCAAAACTTGTCCAAATGGGTCTACTATAGCTGGTCCCTCAAACAAGGCATAACCCAGCATCGCCTGCCTACAGAGCTGGTGTCAGATGTGCCTATCATTTAGGGGTAGAAGGGCACAACACAAACGATTGTTGGACATTGGAAAGGGCGGTGGAGAACTTAATAGAGAAAGTAAAGATAGTGCTGAGGGATGAGGATGTCCCAAACATGAACAATAATCCACTGTCGGCCCACAGTAATGGGCCAGTGATCGGAAGGATCTATGAGGATAAAGAGTTTAATCCGGAATTAAAGGCCATAATTGCTATTGCTAATGCAGAAAGAAAATCAAAAATTGCCCCGAAGCAAGATAAAGGGGAAAAGAAGAGCAAAGTCACCAAGACAGAACCGGAAAAGAAAATTGAAATAGGAACAGACGCAATGCCTCCCAAAAATAGAGTTCTTTATGTCCTACGAGGCCGCAAAGAAAAGCAACTGACTTTGAGCCCTCCAAAAAGATTTGAACTGAAAAGGGGAGCGTAGATGTACGTACCCAAGGGAGCCTATGTGGTGAGGGGGACAATTAAACCATCAGGGCTGAATGAGCCCGTGGTTATTGGACGCGCACCACAAAAGCCTATGATGAATCCAGCTGCAGTGCCATGGAATTTTCATCAGACGTTGGTTACGTATAAGGGTAAAGAGATATTGGGGGAGCTTCCAGAAAATCACCTCGTTGAGAAATACTCCAACATAGAAGAAGTGAATAATGCCACCAGAAGGCGTTTCCCATCTAAGAAACATGTAAGTGCCGAGGAAGCAGAAGCTTTCTTTCAGAAAATGAAGATGGCCGACTATGATGTGGTTGATCAATTGCGAAAGTATCCTGAACAAGTGTCCTTGCTGTCATTGCTGATGAAATCCCCTGAGCATCAAAAAGTTTTAATGAAAATTCTCAACGAATCATACGTGCCAGTTGAAACCTCGGTAGAACAATTGGAAAGGATGGCAGAAAGGTTCTTTTTTGTCACTCAGATTTCATTCAGCAAAAAATGACCTGCCTCCAGAAGGAGATGCTCACAACAAAGACTTGCACTTAACTGTCAAATGCGAGGGATATTATGCGAAGTGGTTCATGGTAGATGGGGGTTCTGGGTTAGACATTTGCCCACTCTCTACGCTTCATCGAATGGAAATCGGGACTGAAAGGATTTGTCCCAACAATGTATGTGTGCGAGCCTTTGACAATATCAAAAGTGACACCATTGGAAAAATTTGACCTAATTTTGACTATTGGCCCGGTGGACTTCAAGGTGACATTCCAAGTGCTAGACATGGATACGTCTTATAATTTTCTTCTGGGAAGACCTTGGATCCATGCTGCAGGAGCTGTACCTTCTACCCTCCATCAAATGGTGAAATTTGAACATGAAGACCAGGAGATTGTAGTCCATGGAGAGGATGAACAGTCAATCTATCGGGACCCGTCTGTCCCATGCCTAGAAACGAGGGAAGGCAGTGAACACATAGTTTACCAAGCTTTCGAAGTTGTAGTGACGGACTAGCATGAAGAGGGAAATCCTTGCCCCCAACACTTCCTATCTAATGCCTCGATTATGGTGGCCAAGGAAATGATCAGACATGGTTTCAAGCCGGGAAAGGGACTTGGAAAAGCTCTACAAGGAATATCTAAGCCAGTGACCCTGCCTGCAACTGAAAAGTTCTTTAGGATAGGTTTCCTACCTACTTTAGATGATATAAAGTGGGCAGATGAGAGAAAGAATGAGGTATGGGTCTTGCCACGGCCACAGCCACATTTGTATGGAACTTTTGTCAAGCCGAATTACAGTGAGGAAGAAGATGATGAGGCCTTTACGGCCGAAGAAATTGAGGAAATATGTGGGCTAATGAGAAAAGTACTCTACAAAACCAACATAGTTCGGCCCGAAGAGGGCACTAGCACCGCTGAGGTGTTATACATGGGACCAAGCGCCAAGCTTCAAAATTGGAAGGCCATGCCATTTCCGATCAGGCGGGAGTCCCGATAAAACTACCCTACTACTTTTTCTGCATCCCAAGTTATTCCAGGGTGTAACTCGGATGTTTCCTTTAGTTTCTTGTCTTTAAATTTCCTAATATAAACCCTATTATCTTCCAAATTCCAAGAAATGAAATCAATTTCATTTTCTCTTTATTCTTTCTGATTTTGCTATTTTTTCTCTTTTATTTCTTCTTTTCAGTGATAATAATGCTGCTTTAAATAACATGACATGCTTGCGGACTTCATGCCCAGATCAAAACACACTGTCTAATTGTGAAATAATGAACCGAGAACTAGAATATGATGAAGAAGCGGCTTTTAGGAAAATAAATCGGGAATTGGAACAATTTAAGAATAAACCTAAGCAAACTTGAACGATACTGAGCTGGTTAACTTGGGAACGTCTGAAGAAATACGGGAAACCAAAATAAGCATTCACACGGATGAGAAAACTCGGGATGCAATAATCCAACTCCTATTTGAGTTTAAAGATGTGTTTGCTTGGTCGTATGATGATATGTCAGGGCTGAGTGTTGATCTAGTGGTTCATAAGTCGCCAACTTACCCTGATTGCCCTACGGTCCAGCAAAATCAGAGAAAGTTTAAAACTAATATCAGTGATAAGATCAAAGAAGAAATCACAAAACAGCTGAGAGCAGGGGTAATCCTAGTAGTCTGGTACACTACATGGTTGGCTAATGTAGTCCCAGTTCCAAAGAAAGATGGAAAGACCCGGGCGTGTGTGGATTATAGAGATTTGAACAAGACGAGTCCCAAAGACAATTTCCCTTTGCCCAACATCCACATATTGATAACTGCGCCAAGCATGAGATACAGTCCCTCGTGGATTGCTACGCAGGATATCACCAGGTGTTGATGGATGAAGAAGACGCAGAAAAGACAGCCTTCAGCACACTTTCGGGTACATATTGCTACAGAGTCATGCCATTTGGTCTGAAGAATGTTGGAGCTACCTATATGAGGGCCATGACCGCCATCTTCCATGATATCATGCATCAGTAGATAGAAGTATATGTGGACGACGTAATCATCAAGTCCCGAACTCAGGATGATCACGTTTGAGATTTGAGAAAATTCTTCGAGCGGTTGCGCAAGTATGATCTGAAGCTAAACCCGGCTAAATGTGCATTCGGAGTCCCGTCGGGCAAACTTCTGGGCTTCATAGTCAGCAGGAGAGGTATTGAGTTAGACCCAACAAAGATAAAGTCTATCCGGGATCTGCCTCCTCCGAGAACCAAGAAAGATGTGATGAGCTTGTTGGGCAGATTAAATTATATCAGCCGGTTCATTGCTCAGTTGACATCCATATGTGAGCCCATATTCAAGTTACTAAAGAAAGATGCAGCAGTCAAATGTTCGGATGAATGTCAAGAAGCTTTTGACAAAATCAAAGAATATCTGTCGAATCCGCCAGTCTTGCTCCCGCCAGAGCCAGGGAGGCCTCTTTTCTTGTACCTGACGGTCTTAGAAAACTCTTTCGACTGTATCCTTGGGCAACACGATGTAACTGAGAAGAAAGAACAGGCAATCTACTACTTGAGCAAGAAGTTCACCAGTTATAATGCTAAATATACTCTGTTGGAGAGAAGCTGTTGTGCTTTGACTTGGGTTGCTCAGAAACTGAGACATTATCTTCAAGCTCACGCTACCTACTTTATAACCAGGTTGGATCCTTTGAAATACATATTCCAGAAACGGATGCCTGCAGGAAGATTAGTAAAATAGCAGATTTTGCTCACTGAATTTGATATAGTCTATGTCACTCGCACGGCGATGAAAGCCCAGGCGTTGGTAGATCATTTAGCTGAAAATCCGGTTGACGAGGAATACTAACCGTTGAGCACTTACTTCCCAGATGAAGAGGTAAATTCAATAGAAGCAATCTCAGAAGACACCCATGCTTGGAAAATGTTTTTGATGGAGCGGCGAATGCCAAAGGTGTGGGAATTGGGGCAATCTTGATCTCACCCACTGGTCAGCACTATCCGGCCACGGCCATGCTTCGATTTTTCTGCACAAACAATACCGCTGAGCATGAAGCTTGCATCATGGGTATAAACATGGTGATTGACCAGGACATCGATGATTTGTTGATTATGGGGGATTCCGATCTGATTATCCGGCAAGCCCAAGGAGAATGGGAGACCCGAGATGTTAAGATCATTCCTTATCAGCAGCATTTGGAAGATCTTAGCAAGCGGTTCAAATCAATAGAGTTCAGGTACATCCCTTGGTGTCATAATGAACTAGCTGATGCACTCGCCACTCTGGCCTTGATGCTACCCTACCCAGGCAATGCCCATATTGATCCTCTAGAGATCCAAATCAAGGAAAGGCATGGTTATTGTAACACAATTGAGGTAGAACCCAGCACCCAGCCATGGTATCATGACATCAAAAGGTTTTTGAAAATGCAAGAATACCCCAAGCAAGCTACCGGATATCAAAAGAGAACCATTAGGCGGCACGCAAGTGGTTTCTTATTAAGTGGTGATGTCTTATACAAAATGACCCCGGATCTCAACTTGTTAAGATGTGACGCCGATAAAGCTGGAAGAATTATGCATGAAGTGCACGCAGGAGTGTGCGGACCTCACATAAATGGGTATGTCTTGGCAAAGAAAATCCTTCGAGTAGGGTATTACTGGATAACCATGGAAAAGGACTGCTTCAGTTTTGTTCGTAAATTCCATCAGTGTCAGGTGCACGGTGATTTGATTCATGCGCCTCCAACAGAACTGCATCATGTGAGCACGTGATTTTTACCCTAAGCAAATTATTCCAAAAATGTCAAATAAAATGATTTTACAATTTTAGGAATTTTGTTGCGTTCTTCGTATTAATTGGTTGCATCATAACTCGTATTAAAAAATACAAAAATATGCATATATATTAGGATTTTAATTTTTACATTTTTTAGTATTAATGCATTTTGGAAAAAACAAATGGAAGAAAAAACAAAAATAGGATCTTATGGTTTTAATTGAAAATTACTATAAAATAGTTATTAAATAATTTTTAGACTTTAATTAGTACGATTATTAGTTTAATCTCAATTTTATAAAATCAAGAAAAATACAGAATATATATATACTGGGTCGGTTATTTGCTTGGGGTTGGGTTTTTTTGGTTTTGTTTTGGGCTTTGGGGTGTTTTAGGGTATTTTGGGGTATTTTGGGGTGTTTTGGCCCAATATATATATATATATATATATATATATATATATATATATATTACCTTGTTTTCATCGAGCCCATTTTTCATTTTACCTTGTTTTCATCGAGCTCCTCTCTAGATAGAGACACGGAAATACCGTATCTCTATGGTTCGAAGAGCAGGGAAAGCCTTAGAGGGCTATTTGAAGCGATGAAGGAGATTTTCACAGGAGAATGGAGAGAGATTAGTGGAGAAGAAACTTCAGAGAAGATTTGAGAGAAGATTTTCGGAGAGGTTGAGAGAACTAGTGAAATCACAGAGGGAATTCCGGAAAGAACAAGTGAAAACTCAGAAGAAAATTTTAGATCATTAGATTCTAGGTTTTCTTAAGGTTTTGGAATTTCATTTTTAATTTTGAGTTCACTGATTGGTCTTCTTCCGTTCGCATGGAATTCGATTGAGTCGGAGCTGGTTTTCGAGCTTGTTGCTGTTGTTGTTTAGATTCCAGTTGACATCTTTTGTTTTCTTCTTAACAATTTTCACGGACAGTTCTTATTGAAGATTATTAGATTCGACTTGAATCATTTGCTGTAACTGTCGAGCTTCTATTAATCAAAAGCTTATTTTCAGGTTCGTTTGCTTTTTCCTGTTCTGTTTTGGTTGTTAGAATTATGAATCAGTGACACTTCTCTTGTTTGCGATATGAATGAGCAGTTTATGTCGTCGTGTTTTCTGGCGAATTTTAAATTTTTGTTTGTGTTGGACGAGTGATTGTACGCACTGATGTAATAGCTGTGGTCGCATAAATTCGTATCATTTGTTTTCGTTAAATCTAAGCAATGAAACGCATTCATGAAGGTTTTAAAAGTTGAAGCCTGTTTGTTTGATCCTCTGTTGGTTTGGCTGAAGTTTGAGTGCTAAATAACTTGTATGCTTAGTTTATTGTTAAATTAGTAAGTTCGAATTTAGTTTCTTATTGATTTGTGACTAGCTGAAGATTTTTAAGGTAAAGTCTGTTTGAACTGTGTCGGTTTCTCTAATGCATTGTAGCTGAAATCTGAGTTCGAGCATAAACTACTTGTTGATGATATAATTTTACTTTCGATTAAATGTTTTGGGGACTGTTACTTAATGCATTTTAGTCAAATGGTAGCAGTTAGTGATTTGAATTCAAGTGGGTGTTCTGAAATTTGATGAACTGAGGTAGCTTCGTAAGTTGAGTTCTTAACCTCTTAGCTTCTATTAGCCTAGAACTCTTTGCGCGCGTTTAAGTTCGCTATCCAGTTTTAAGAAGAAAGATCTGCGTATTCTGAAGTTCATGGAAATCGACCCCAAAAACAGCCCCAAATCTCCAATCTCCCGCATAAAAACACTCAGGAGCGGTCCGATGTCATCTGAGTTTTCATCTTAATGACGCCTTGATATTTTTTCACATAATGGCTCTTATTTGGTTCACCTTCCTTGTCTAATTAGTTGAGAGGTACACAGTTGTAAACTTACACTTTTCTAGTTGAAATAATTGAAATTGGCTCATGTTCATTCCCTACTTCTTCTACCTTCCATTACGATTTGGATGAGTCGGACATAATTTGTTTGTAAGAGAGTGGCTGGGATCCACGCTAGTTAATTGCTAGATCTGTGGTTATTTGGATTGGATTTACACATGGTTTGAGCTTTAATTAATTGGTATCTTAGAACATGTAACTCGTTTAGTTCTTAGTTAAGCAAATCCAAAAGAAGTTGATTTGAATAATTTTTTTTACACCTAGTTATATGTATATCTTTCGCGTAATATGAAGTGTTGGTCTAGTTCTAATTGTGTTGAGGTAATATCTTGTCATGTGTTTGAACCTAATCGTTTAATTTTAGGATAGTTTCTGATACATGTTTCTTTCGTTGCTTGGCTAGTCTCTCTTAAAAAATTTGTTTAAAATGTCAGTAATAGTATAACTTTGTGGGATAATTTAACCTTGTCTTCATGTGTTTGGATTTGAGTTAAGAATTAGCATAGTATTTGGATACATCTGCTGTGAATATATTTTAGCATGTTAAATGTTAATGTTGCTGAAATTTTCTTTTGATACTTTGGGAATCCAGTTAACTAGGAGTATTAATCATTTTCAAGTGTGAGCCAAAGTAATATTGATTCTTCTTGAGAGTTTAATTCAGATGCTTGAGCTCGAGCGCTAATAGAAACAAATTGTCGGATTTTGATTGATGAAGAGTTTGGGTGAATTTCCTTGGTATGTGCGTCTGCTCTGTTTCGTTTGTGTGTTCAAATATGTATAATCTTAGACTTGTCTGATTCCAATATGCTTGACTGAAATCGGAATTAACTGGTAGTTGTATGGATTAAGTGAATAGTGATAGCTAGTGACTGTTGATTTGCTGTTTCATGTGAGAGCTGCTACTTGTTTTTCCTTGTTTACTTCTGGGAATTTGCTTAAATCTGATTTAATGCATGGACCACCCTTTAACAGCAAGTCATTTTACATCTTTGATAGATAGATATATGTTTAAGGGGGTTATCGTCTCTTTCTAGGATATTAAGTAAGAAAAAATGAATTTATGTGCTGGTTTGGAAGTGTCTTTACCATCGTTGAAATCCATGAACTATGTTGCTAAACTACTCTCGAAAGATTGTCCCACTTCATGCCTAAGTTGAGTCAAAATTTAGTTCTTTGAGTTTATGTGCAAGTAGACGTTGCCTTAATGCAAAGTTTCTGTTATCTTGAGCCAAATTGTGTTGTTGTCATAGAATGCAAATCTGGCAGATGCTTAATTTATGAGGTGTTATCAAGGATAACTCTATGTGATAGTTGTCATTTAATTGATCTTATGAGAAGTTACTATCAATGTTATATAATTCTGAAGTTACATTTCCAATTAAAAATTGAAATCTAAACATTTGATTAGAGGTTCTGCTATTTGTGCCTCGCCTCTCTTTTATTAGTTGTTCATAATTAACTAATGTGTTATAGTTTAAATGTCTTCTTAAACGCTGATAGGTCATGGGGTGGTATAAAGGTTAAAGCTCATTAGTAATTAATTTGTTCCATGCTTTAGGTAGCGGGTTCAAGCTAAAAGGGTTTTCCCTTTTGTTTGAATTCGGACTTGAACTTGAAGCCCAAATTCCTTGCTCACTTTGAATAAAACATTAAGAATATATTAGGAGTATAAGGAATTGATTCGCGAATATAGAAATTGGACATCTAATTAGGTAGCGGACTCATGCTAAAAGGTATTCCCTTTTGTTTGAGCTCGGACTTGAATTAAGAGTTCAAATTTATATCCACGAATTAATTAAACTTTAGAGACAAAAAATAGAAAATTTAGTTACTTTAGTTGGGCTTTAATAAATAAAAATGAGACGAGCCTTGCCAAATAAAATACAATTGCGGGGCCCTCAATTAGTTAATTAATATAAAAATGCTTAGAGATTCGGGACGGGCCATTTAGCAAATTTCACGGCCTTCCCAGAAGATAATAACACGTTAGTCTCTTTAGACGCGATTTTAATAAAATTACATTCTTAAATACGGGTGTGCATTTCATG
>MU717887.1:9217-25535 GCA_026770625.1 Nicotiana glauca
CGAGAGGTTCGCCGTCTGCTAGATAAACTTTCCCAAATTTTCCAGCAATATAATTATGCAATAATTCTTTGCATGATGTAGAGTGAAAGGGTGCACCTGAGTCCGGAATCCAAGATTCGGCTGGAGTGTCTACACAACAAATTAGTGCATCACCGACTTGTTCAGCAATTACATTTGCTAAATTCTCTTCCTTCTTCTTCTTTGGTTCTCTACCCTGGCTACTGTAGTGACCCTTTTTATCGCAATTCCAACAAGTAATGTCTTTGCGATTTTTGGATTGTCCTCTTCTCCTTGACTTTGATCTGCCACGACCATGACTTTATCCTCTTTGGTTGATTCTCCCCCTGCTTTCGGTACTAAAAGAAGATCCTGGGGAATCACTTGATTCTCTTCGGCGAATATCTTCACTTAGAACTAAGTCTCTAATATCACTCAATTTGAGTTTAGTACTTCCTCATGAACTGCTAACTGCAGTTACTGTTACAGACCAACTCTCCGATAGAGATGATAGTAGAATCAACGCCCCGATTTCGTAATCAATTGTTATATTAACAGAACTCAACTGAGTTAATATTGTATTAAACTCATTGATATGTTCCGTGACTGATCCACTTTCTGTCATCTTTAAGTTGAACAATCGACGCATCAAATAGACTTTATTTGAAGATGATGGCTTCTAGTACATATTTGATAACGCCTTCATCAGGCCTGCAGTGGTCTTCTCATTAGTGATGTTAAATGCCATATTTCGTGTTAGCGTCAAACGAATCACACCAAGAGTTTGGCGATCTAATAAATCCCAATCCGCTTTGGCCATAGTCTCCGGTTTCACCTCGGTCAGAGGTAAGTGTAATTTTTTCTGGTACAAATAATCCTCTATTTGCATTTTCCAGAATCCAAAATCTTTGCCATTGAACTTGTCAATCTTAACCTTCCCTCTTCCGATGCCATTTTTCACAAAAAACAATTTATGTGAATAGTGCTTGTGAATAATAACGATGATCAATAGCGTCGCACTATTCTTGTGAATAGTACCTGCACCAATACTGGACTTTTCTACCAGAAATACACTGTCTGTGCTCTGAGACCAGTTGTTGGGAAGCGAGTAAAGCTAATAGAAGGGAATGAATGTTTAGGAGAGAAGCAATAAATTACATAAGACAAGACAACACAAGATTTACGTGGTTCGACAATTTTTGCCTACTCCATGGCCACACAAAGAATAGCTCTTTATTAAATGAAAAGAGAAAGAAGAAGTTTTTGGGATGTTTTACAAATGAAAATGTAGAGCCCTATTTATAGGCATTTGAATGCCTTGTTGTAATGACCCAGTCGGTCGTTTTTGGAATTTACGCCTCGATCCCCCATTAATTGCTTCCCCTAAGTTCATTTATGCTATTTTGGTTTGGGGGGACATTCGGTGTTAGGATTCGGAGTATTTTGGGACACTTATTCCCTAAATGAGAGCTTAAGTGTTGAAAAATGGTTCGTAATCAGAACAGTGTGAAGACGACCTCGAAATGGAAATTTGATCGTTCTGTTAACTCCCTTAGGTGATTTCGGGGTTGGGAGCGTGTTCGGAATATATTTTGGAAGCTCGTAGCTCATTTAGGATTAGGCTTGAAATGCCGAAGTTTGAATTTTTGAAGTTTCCGTTCCGATAGTGAGTTTTTGATCCGAGGGTCGGAATGGAATTTAGGAAGTTGCAGTAGCTCCGTCATGTCATTTGGGGTGTGGGTGCAAAATTTCAGGTCATTCGGATGAGGTTTGGTTAGGTTTTTGATCGAAAGCATGTTTTGGTGGAATTTGAAGTTCTTAGGCTTGAATCTTTGATTAATTCGGGTTTCCGGCGTTGTTTTAGGTGTTTTCAAGATTGGTACAAGTTTGAATAAGGTGTTAGGTGGTTTTGGTATTTTTGATTGAGGTCCCCGGGGCCTCGAGATGATTTCGGGAGGTTAACAGAAAATTTTGGAAGTTGAGAAGTGGCAGCTCTGCTGCTTCTGGTATCTTTCCGCTTTTGCGGCTTGGGAACCGCAGAAGCGGAGCCGCAGAAGCGTCCTTGGTCATCACAAAAGCGAGATTTGCTTCCCCCTCAGGAATCGCAGAAGCAGTCAATATCCCGCATAAGCGGTACCGCATGAGCGATTGTGTATCCGCAGAAGTTGAACTTGGTCCCTTAAGTGAAAACCGCAGAAGCGGTTGATCTTCCGCATAAGCGGGACCGCATAGGTGGTCCCTTGTCCGTAGAAGCGGAAGTGACTGTTCAGAAATAGTAGAATCGAGGGTTAAGTTTCAAAAGTTGGAAAAATTGAATTTGAGCTCGGGAGAGGGAGATTTTAGAGGGTTTTGATGAGGAGATTATTGGGTAACGTTTATTTGATCCCTTTTAGTTATATTTCATCATTTTATAGTTAAATACGTCATTAGAATTCGAATTAAGGATAAAAAATTGAAAGAAAATGGGTAAAACTTCATTGGCTAAACTATTGGGTTTTGAGGTAGCAATTGACCTCCGATTTGGGAGATTTCTATATGGTTGGACTCGTGAGAGTACGAGGGTTTTGAAAATGTGAAAATTATTCGATTTCGAGGTGTTGGCCGAAAGGGCATTTTGGTCATTTTACCTATATTCGCGCCCTAGCTTAAATTTTTATAATGGAATCAGATGTTTGCAATATTATTTATGATATGTAATTGAATTGAATAGATTTGGTCCATTTGGAGTCGAATACTCATGGAAAGGGCGTGGTTTCTAGTGATATTGAGCCGGTTCGAGGTACGTGGCTTGTCTAACCTTGTGTGGGGGACCTTTTTCCCTTAGGACATGATCTTTGAATATTTGAATGCCTCGTACGTGAGGTGACGAGCGCGTACTTGAGCTAATGGTTGTAAACCCGTTTCTACTTGAAGTATTTAAATTGAGATTTCCTGTTTACTTGTTCACTTTAGACTGTAAGTTTAAACCTGTGCTAGCTTAGAGAAGTATGTTTAGCTGACTTACTTGCTTAATTATTTTAACTGTACTATTTGTACTTTGTGAAGCATGTTAGGCTAGAAATTTAATATTTAGTGTACGGATTTTTTTCTATTTACTCTGAGGTTATGAGTTGTTGTTGTTGTGTGTTTAATTTGGGACTACGGGACGATTTCCCGGGAGATCCCCCTGTACTTGATATATTCTAGATTGAGGGTACGGGATACCAAGAGATCCCCGACACATGTATTTCTATATATCGGGATACCAAGAGATCCCCAGTATATATGATGAGGATACCAAGAGATCCCTAGTGTATATGATGAGGATACCAAGAGATCCTCGGGATACCAAGAGATCCCCGACTATTATTCCTTGTTGAGGACAATATTCCTTGTATTGTTACCTTCGCTTTTTATTACTGTTCTTCCTTATTTATCTGGTTTAGATTCTTGCTGTAGACTTTATTCGAATTGTTTCAGTTATCTTATTATTTGTTATGTTTTATCTCAGTAGGGCCCTGACCTTCCTCGTCACTACCCAACCGAGGTTAAGCTTGGCAATTACTGAGTAACGCTGTGGTGTACTCATGCCCTTCTGCACTTGTTTTTCATGTGCAGATCCAGGTACTTCCCCCCAGGCGTATCATACTCGTGGAGGAGAGTTCTAGTGGAGACTTGAGGTATATCTGCTACGTCCGCAGACCAGGAGTCTATAATCTACTTCGGCTTTAGCAGATAGTTCCTTTCTTTCCTTTCATGTTGTTTAGACATTCTGGTGTAGAGCAGACTACTACATTCTATTAGCCTGTGTTGCCCATGAGTTTTTGGGTTTTGGGATTGAGTTGTAGACTTCCGCATTTCTTTTGGGTTGTATAGGCCGAGTGGACTTATATGCAGTCATCAATTTACATATGTTCAGTTTTTAATTAATTATTATGCAAGTTATATTAAATTTCCGCATTGTTAAGCTTACCTAGTTATAGGAACTAGGTGCTATCATGGCATGTTCATGGAGGGTGAACTGGGGTCGTGTCAAGTTGGTATCAGAGCTCTAGGTTCATAGTAGTCAAGGAACACATGCCGGTTTATTAGAGTCTCGCTGATCGGTATGGAGACGTCTGTATTTATCTACGAGAGGCTATGTAACTGTTTAGGAAAAATCTTCATTTCATTTGAATTCCTTGTCGTGCGATATTTTTGACATAAATTCTAAACTTCTGCCTTCTATTCTCTTACAGATGGTGAGGACACGTGCTACACGAGATGACCAGGAACTCGCGCCCCCTACTGTGGCCGTCAGAGGCCGGGGCAGGGGTAGAGGTGGAGGACGCATATGTGGTGCAGCCAGAGCACCTGCGCGAGCTGCCGCCGAGGTACCACCAGGAGATCCAGTCGGAGCCTAGGCACCTGGCACACCTACTACTGCCACTACTACTCCAGCGCTCTAGGAGACTTTGGCTCAGTTCATGAGCACGTACACTACCTTAGCTCAGGCATGGTTTCTTCCCCTTGTTGCGGCCACATCCCAGGCCGGGGGAGGAGCACAAACTCCCGCTGTCCGCACTCCTGAGCAGCAAGTGCAGGTTGAGCAAGCTCCCGAGATTATTCCCGCATTGCCTGCAGCTCTAGTTCAGCCCGAGGATGGGTCAGCTGCTACAGAGGACGAGCAGTGAAGACTTGAGAGGTTTAAGAAATATGATCCCCCAGTGTTCAGTGGATTAGCATCAGATGATTCCTTGGGATTTTTGGAGGAATGTCATCGTATTCTTTGCACCATGGGCATAATGGAGTCCAGTGGGGTTTCTTTCACTGCTTTTCAGCTTCAGAGAGCCGCCTATGATTGGCGGCACACT
The DNA here is from genome assembly GCA_026770625.1 of Nicotiana glauca. NCBI lineage: Eukaryota > Viridiplantae > Streptophyta > Magnoliopsida > Solanales > Solanaceae > Nicotiana > Nicotiana glauca. Next base: position 14,047 of record MU717887.1, read on the forward strand.
TATGAGATAGACAGTCCAGTCGAGGCTGCTTCACTGACTTGGACCTAGTTCTCGGAGATGTTTATGAGAGAGTTTGTCCCCTAGAGTCTTAGGGACGCATGGCGCACAGAGTTTGAGCATTTGCGACAGGGTGCTATGACAGTTTTGGAGTATGCTATCCGTTATACCAGGTTGGCCAGGCATGCACCGACTTTGGTTGCTACAGTTCGGGAGAGAGTTCGCCGGTACATTGAGGGTCTTATCCCACCCATCAGATCTAGCATGGCTCGAGAGTTGGAGATGGACATTCCTTATTAGTAGGTAGTGAGCATTGCTAGGAGGATCGAGGGTATGCTCGCCAGGGAGCGGGGGGAGAGAGAGGCCAAGAGGTCTCAAGAGTGGGGCCACTACTCTAGTGCCCGTACCCCAGCAGCAGGTCGACATGGTAGGGGTTTTGTGGGTCGCCCCGTTCATTCAGATCTTCCAGCAGCCAGCAGTGCTCCAGCTCCGCCTATACCTCAGGAGCCTTACTATGCACCTCCAGTTTCCAGCGCGCCTCCTGCGCGGGTTGCTTTCAGAGGTCAGTCTAGCAAACCTGGCCCTAGACAGTCATAGACACCACGTCCTCCCAGAGCATTTTTTGAGTGTGGTGACACCGGTCATATAGTGAGGGATTGCCTTAGACTTGGGAGGAGTGCACCTCTACAAACCGCTCAGCCACAGCGTGCTCCTTAGAGTTCTCAGGCCATGATTACAGCTCCCGCTGCTACCCCGTCTACCCAGTCAGCTAGGGGCGGAGGTCGGCGAGGTAGAGGTCGCTCTCGAGAGAGAGAGGCCATTCTAGATATTATGCTATTCCTACTCGTACCGAGGTTGTTGCCTCCGATTCTGTCATCACAGGTATTATACTAGTTTGTCACAGAAAGGCATCAGTTCTATTCGATCCAGGCTCTACTTATTTTTATGTGTCTTCTTACTTTGCTCCGCATTTGGGTGTGCCTTGGGATTATTTGAGTGCCACCGTTTATGTTTCTACTCCTGTGAGAGATTCTCTTGTTGTGGACCGCGTTTATCGGTCATGTTTGGTTACTATTCGTGGTTTTGAGACCAGAGCGGATTTATTGTTACTCGGTATGGTTGACTTTGATATTATTCTGGGCATGGACTAGTTGTCGCTCCATCATGCTATTCTTGATTGTCATGCTAAGACTGCGACGCTGGCTATTCCAGGTATTCTGCGTATTGAGTGGAGTGGTACTTTAGATCACACTCCCAGTAGAGTTATCTCTTTTCTTAAAACTCAGCGTATGGTTGAGAAGGGTGTGCCGCGTATTTAGCCTATGTGAGAGACGTCAGTGTTGATACCCCTTCTGTTGATTCATTTCCAGTGGTACGGGATTATCCCGATGTATTTTCAGCTGATCTTCTGGGTATGCCGCCCGATAGAGACATTGATTTTGGCATTGATCTATTGCCGGGCACGCAGCCCATATCCATTCCTCCGTATCGCATGGCTCCTCCTGAGTTGAAGGAGTTGAAGGATCATTTGTAGGAATTGCTCGGTAAGGGTTTTATTCGACCCAATGTTTCATCGTGGGGTGCTCCTATCTTGTTTGTGAAGAAGAAGGATGGTTCTATGCGTATGCGTATTGATTATCGCCAGTTGAACAAGGTTACAGTGAAGAACTATTATCTTTTACCTCGTATTGATGATCTATTTGACCAGTTTCAGGGCGCACATGTGTTTTCTAAGATTGACTTGCGCTCAGGGTACCATCGGTTGAAGATTCGGGAGCCAGATATCCCAAAGACTGCCTTCAGGACTCGGTATGGTCATTACGAGTTCCTTGTTATGTCATTTGGGCTGACCAATGCCCCAACGACTTTCATGCATTTGATGCATAGTGTATTCAGGCCATATCTTGACTCTTTCGTTATTGTTTTTATTGATGATATACTGGTATATTCCTGGATTCGGGAAGATCATGAGCAACACTTGAGGACCGTGCTTCAGACCTTGAGGGAAAAGAAGTTATATGCAAAGTTCTCAAAATGTGAGTTTTGGCTGAGTTCTGTGGCATTCTTAGGCCATGTGATTTCGAGTGAGGGTATTCGGGTGGATCCGAGGAAGGTGGAGGTCGTGCAGAGTTGGCCCAGGCCCTCCTCAGCTACAGAGATTCGCAGTTTCCTTGGCTTGGCGGGTTATTACCGTCGCTTCGTGGAGGGATTTTCATCGATTACAAACCCCTATGACTAGATTGACCCAGAAGGGTGCCCCTTTTCAGTGGATAAAGGAGTGCGAGGCGAGCTTTCAGAAGCTCAAGACAGCTTTGACTACAACCCCTATCTTGATGTTGCCTACCGGTTCGGGGTCTTATATTGTCTATTGTGACACCTCGAGAGTTGGCCTTGGAGAAGTGTTGATGCAGGACGGTAGGGTGATTGCCTACGCGTCTAGACAGTTGAAGATACATGAAAATAATTACCCTTTCCACGACCTTGAGTTAGCTGCTATTGTTCATGCCTTGAAGATCTGGCGTCACTATTTGTACGGAGTGCCTTGTGAGATCTATGCTGACCATCGGAGTTTGCAGCACTTACTCAAGCAGAAGGACTTGAATATGCGTCAGAGAAGATGGTTAGAGTTATTGAAGGATTATGATATCACTATTCTGTATCACCCCGGCAAGGCCAATGTGGCGGCTGATGCCTTGAGTCGTCGGGCAGGGAGTTTGGGTAGTTTGGCATATTTACCAGCTTTAGAGAGGCCTATCGCGATGGATGTTCAGGACTTAGCCAGCCAGTTTGTGAGATTGGATCTTTCGGAGCCTAGTCAGGTTCTAGCCTATGTGGTTTCTCGGTCTTCTCTATTTGACCGTATTAGGGAGCGGTAATATGATGACCATCATTTGCTTGTCCTTCAGGACAAGGTTTGGCGTGGGGATGCCCGAGATGTGACCATTGGAGATGACGAGGTATTGAGGATGCAGGGCCGGATTTGTGTGCCCAATGTTGATGGTCTTCGAGAGTTGATTCTAGTAGAGGCCCGTAGTTCCTTGTATTCCATCCATTCGGGTGTTGCGAAGATGTATCAGGACTTGAGGCAGCACTATTGGTGGAGACGGATGAAGAAAGATATAGTTGGTTATGTGTCTAGATGCCTCAACTGCCAGCAGGTGAAGTATGAGCACCAGCGCCTGGGTGGGTTGCTTCAGCAGATAGAGATTCGGGAGTAGAAATAGGAGCGCATCACCATGGATTTTGTATCTGGACTCCCACAGACCTTGAAGAAGTTTGATGCCATTTGGATCATTGTGGATCGATTGACCAAGTCCGCTCATTTTATTCCTGTGTGTACCACTTACTCATCGGAGCGGTTGGCGGAGATTTATATCAGGGAGATCATCCGTTTGCATGGTATCCCAGTTTCTATCATTTCAGACAGAGGTACTCAGTTTACATTGCGGTTCTGGAGCACCCTGAAGCAGGAGTTAGGTACTCGGGTGGAGTTGAGCACAACATTTCACCCCCAGACGGACAGTTCGAGTGCACCATTCAGATTCTTGAGGATATGCTCCGTACGTGTGTGATTGAGTTTGGAGGGTCTTGGGATCATTTCTTGCCATTGCGTAGTTTGCTTATAACAACAATTATCACTCTAGTATTCAGATGGTGATGTATGAGGCTTTATATGGTAGGATGTGTAGATCTCTGGTGGGTTGGTTTGAGCCAGGTGAGGCCAGGCTATTGGGCACAGAGATGGTTCAGGATGCGTTGGAGAAGGTTAAGATAATTCAGGATAGACTCCGTACAACCCAGTCCAGACAGAAGAGTTACGTGGACAGGAAGGTTCGTGATGTTTCATATATGGTTGGTGAGCGGGTTCTGCTTCGGGTCTCGCCTATGAAAGGCGTCATGAGGTTTGGGAATCAAGGGAAGCTGAGTCCGAGGTTTATTGGCCCTTTTAAGATCTTAAGGCAAGTTGGGGAGGTTTCTTATGAGCTTGCCTTACCTGCCAACCTAGCCGGAGTTCATCCGGTATTTCATGTTTCGATGCTCTGGAGATATCACGGTGATCCGTCGCACGTATTGGATTTCAGTTCAGTCCAGTTGGACAAGGATCTATCCTATGTTGAGGAGCCAGTGGCTATTTTGGACAGGTAGATTAGAAATTTGAGGTCAAAGAACATAGCTTCAGTGAAGTTTCAGTGGCGCGGTCAGCTGACCAAGGAGGCGACTTGGGAGACCGACCAGGATATGCGCAGCCAGTACCCTCATCTTTTTACTACTTCAGTATGTTCTCTATGCTAATTCGAGGACGAACGAATGTTTAAGTGTAGGAGGATGTAATGACCCGACCGGTCTTTTTTGGAATTTACGCCCCGATCCCCCATTAAATGCTTCCCCTAAGTTCATTTCTGCTATTTTGGTTTGTCGGAACGTTCGGTGTTAGGATTCAGAATGTTTTGGGACACTTAGTCCCTAAATGAGAGCTTAAGTGTTGAAAAATGGTCCATAATCGGAACAGTGTGAAGATGACCTCGGAATGGAAATTTGATGGTTTCTTTAGCTCCGTTAGGTGATTTCGGGGTTGGGAGTGTATTCAGAATGTATTTTGGAAGCTCGTAGCTCATTTAGGCTTGAAATGCCGAAGTTTGAATTTTTGAAGTTTCCGGCCCGATAGTGAGTTTTTGATCTAAGGGTTGGAATGGAATTTCGAAAGTTGCAGTAGCTCCGTCATGTCATTTGGGGTGTGGGTGCAAAATTTCAGGTCATTCAGATGAGGTTTGGTTAGGTTTTTCATCGAAAGCGTGTTTTATTGGAATTTGAAGTTCTTAGGCTTGAATCTTTGATTAATTCGTGTTTCCGACGTTGTTTTAGGTGTTTTCAAGATTGGTACAAGTTTGAATAAGGTGTTAAGTATTTTTGGTTAAGGTCCCGGGGGCCTCGGGATGATTTTGGGAGGTTAACAGAAAATTTTGGAAGTTGAGAAGTGGCAGCTCTGCTGCTTCTGGTATCTTTTCGCTTCTGCGGCTTGGGAACCGCAAAAGAGGAGCCGCAGAAGCGGCCTTCGTCATCGCAGAAGCGAGATTTGCTTCCCCCTCAGGAACCGCAGAAGCGGTCAATATCTCGCATAAGTGGTACCGCATGAGCGGTTGTGTATCCGCAGAAGCGAAACTTGGTCCCTTAAGTGAAAACCGCAGAAGCGGTTGATCTTCCGCATAAGCGGGACCGCAGAAGCAGTCCCTTGTCCACAGAAGTGGAAGTGACTGTTCAGAAATAGTAGAATCGAGGGTTAAGTTTCAAAAGTTGGAAAAATCGAATTTGAGCTCGGGAGAGCGCGATTTTTAGAGGGTTTTGAAGAGGAGATTATTGGGTAACGTTTCTTTGATCCCTTTTAGTTATATTTCATCATTTTATAGTTAAATACGTCATTAGCATTCGAATTAAGGATAAAAAATTGAAAGAAAATGGGTTAAACTTCATTGGCTAAACTATTGGGTTTTGAGCGAGCAATTGACCTCCGATTTGGGAGATTTCTATATGGTTGGACTCGTGAGAGTACGAGGGTTCTGAAAATGTGAAAATTATTCAATTCTGAGGCATTGGCCGGAAGGGAGTTTTGGTCATTTTACCTATATTCGCGCCCTAGCTTTAATTTTTATAATGGAATCAGATGTTTGCATTATTATTTACGATATGTAATTGAATTGAATAGATTTGGGCCATTTGGAGTCGGATACTCGTGGCAAGGGCGTGGTTCCTAGTGATATTGAGCCGGTTCGAGGTAAGTGGCTTGTCTAACCTTGTGTGGGGGACCTTTTTTCCCTTAGGACATGATCTTTGAATATTTGAATGCCTCGTACGTGAGGTGAGGAGCGCGTACTTGAGCTAATTGTTGTAAACCCGTTTCTACTTGAAGTATTTAAATTGAAATTTTCTATTTACTTGTTCACTTTAGACTGTAAGTTTAAACCTGTGCTAGCTTAGAGAAGTATGTTTAGCTGACTTACTTGCTTAATTATTTTAACTGTACTATTTGTATTCTGTGAAGCATGTTAGGCTAGAAATTTACTATTTCTTGTATGAATTTTTTTCTATTTACTCTGAAGTTATGAGTTGTTGTTATTGTGCGTTTAATTTGGGACTACGGGGCGGCTTCCCGAGAGACCCCCCTGTACTTGATATATTCTGGATTGAGAGTGCGGGATACCAAGAGATCCCCGACACATGTATTTCTATATATCGGGATACCAAGAAATCCCCAGTGTATATGATGAGGATACCAAGAGATCCCCAGTGCATATGATGAGGATACCAAGAGATCCTCAGGATACCAAGAGATCCCCGGCTATTATTCCTTGTTGAAGGCAATATTCCTTGTATTGTTACCTTCGCTTTCTATTACGGTTCTTCCTTATTTATCTGGTGAGGAAATTAAATTGTTAAAATGGCCGTTTGCGGTGGGATTTCAATTATTGAATTGCATAAAATATTAAACTTTTAGATTAGATTGCATTTATTTAATTATTGACAACTTATCATTTACGTGTGCACTTGATTCTTTTTATTGGTAAGAAGAATAAAAAAACTTTTTGTGAATAGACTGTAATGTAACTCAAATTCACCATTATTGATTCTCGCATAATAAAAGAATTTAAAATTTAAATAATAGATATATCTCAAAGGTTAAAGGAAATAGACGTATCTAATTATCTACCTAGGTCTACACTATTAGTTTCTCAAAATTTATGTTTTTAAGGGTCTAAGTTAACTTTTTATTACACTAAAAATTTCGTCGGTAGTGTAAAAAAAATATAGAGGAATAACTGAGAAATATGCAACCAAAGAAAAGAAAAAAATTGTGAGGCAATGCTTTTTTAAACAAAAATTTCAATGACGGTGGATTTAATTTGAGGCATCTTTACATCGTTAATATCTTCCCCCACGCACATGTACCCAAATAAATAGGGGTGTAAATGGTTCGATTTGGCCGATTATTTTATAAAATTAGTATCATATCAATTTTTCGGTTATTCTATTATTTATAACCAAAATTAGACTTTCAAAACCGTCTATCATGTCGGTTTCTCTTCGGTATCGGTATGGTGCGGTTAATTTTCGGTAAATTTTTAAATATAATGTAAAATTCACCAGTAGAAGTAGAATGCAATAATATATATTTTTTATAGGACGTAACAAAACTCTCTAGATATTTTTACTAACTGAAGGGTGATGAATTAAAAAAATAAAAGGTGGCTAGAGTATAAATCCATTAACGATTCTACAACAGCGTAAAAGAAACTAAGCAAAGGCAAAAAAAAAAAAATATAAATCACACGAGTGAAATGATATTAACCAAGCTAGGACTTAAAATTAAAGTCTTTAAAAGATTAAATAATCAAAAAGATAAATGTAAATTATATGAAAGAAAACATATTCAATATATTGTAGTTTGCTACTCATAACAGGTAGAATATTCTGTGTGTTGATAAGATACTTGAAATAACTTATTTAAGTAGAAGTAGCATAAGATGTTTTAGGAATTAGTATTTTGAGTATAATTACTTGTTGGCTTGTAACAGTTTTCATAATTCCAAGGCCCAAACAAAAATTTAATGCATTATTATTTTTAAACTTACTATATGAATATATTTTTTTCACATGTAAAATTTATTCGGTAACGTTCGGTATTTTTTCGGCTACCCTAATTATCGGTGCGATTATAGATTTATATAAAAACCTACGTTTTTTTTAAAAGAAATAGAAAAAAACAATTCGGTGCGGTATGATTTGGTCGGTTTAGTCGGTTTTCAAATATCCATTGACGCCCCTACAAATAAACTTACAAAATGTCGTAACTATCCGAACACATTCAGAGCAAAGATTTATCTCTAAAAATTAAAATAAAATATCAAAAGTTAATTGAAAGATTAGAACGCAAAATCTTCATTCTCCGCTACAAATCAGTTATTGAATGGACGAAATTTAGAGAGATTTATTCGATAAATCGCAACGACACAATGTCCTATATCTGCTCATCTTTAGGAGTGTGTTTTGCACCTATTCATATGGTATAAAATAAATCAATATTTGTTGGTAGAACAAAATAGACAAGACTGCTTCACGTAGAACACAATCTATCTCCCAAAATTTTAGCCTGCAATTGAAGGTGTCTCTCACTGAACCTTAACTGCTTGAATATTGATATTTAATGTTAACTCTCCACCTAATCCTAGTCTTATTTTCAAATTTCAATTACCAAAATATATAATGGCTTAAACAATAATTAAATTTTGATTAGTTATTCTTCTTTCCTTTTCACCGACATCTTAAGCCCGAAACAAGTTTGGTGAAGTAGGTAAAAGGACATTGTTGATGCACATGTATTATTAAATTCTCTGTAAGCGGGGGCGTATGCAGTGTGTTGCCGGCGGGTTCAACTGAAACTCATAACTTTCAATACATAATAAAAATTTATTTAAATTGCACAAGTATAGTAGATATGAACCAATAACTTTACAAATATAATGGGTTCAATGCTAAAAACCTTAAATATTGAATCCATAATATTTAAATTCTGGATTCGCCTTATCATTATTAGCTGGTCCACAAGGGAGAAAAACTAACATGCCATGTGAGAAGAAAATAATTAAGAAAATCGATAATTCCCACTTCACAAATTAGCACATTTGTTTTACATAGTTATTTGTCCTATGTTTTATATTCGGGTTTTCCTCTAAAACTAGTTTTTGATACCATTTCTTCTACATTTTATTATGTTTTCACAGATTCTCTTTAATTATTATATATGTAAGCATATCATAAGCCCAATTTACACTAAGAGATGGAATACTTGAAAGTTGAAACTAGAAATAATTTTTTATAATATTCCAGATTTGGGGGAAAACGCCATTTAATTTTATAATTCGACTTATGAATTTATTAAACCACCCATTTGCTCAGTGGTCAACAAAGAAAAATACCAATTGCAATAACCAATGATATTTACCAGTTAAAAGCGTGTTTAAATAAATCATTACTCCTAGTCAACATTTCTTCTTTTAAATAATCACTATCAAGACATTTGCTTGAGATTATGAAGCTACAACGGATATTGATTTCTTATGAGGTCGAACACGTAATTAGCCATACATTAATTGGCATACAAGTCAATGAAAGAATTAAATGGAATTATTATACTCAGGTTTACAGTTTTCAATAACGTTTTGCAATTAGCCTAGACATCACATAGAATTATCAGTTCCTTTCTTTCTTCCTTTTTTTTTTTCTGGAACCTAATCTTTCATTATTGAAAACATATACCATCTGATTCAAGTTATATAATTGTTATAGACCTAATCTTTTATTTACCTACTAATTTCTTTCATTATTTTTTAAAGTATATGTATATAGGAAAGGAAACATGGATCGCTTTTTGTTTTATATAAAGTATAAAAGCTAAAGTCATAATTGGGACGCATGAGGAGTAGGTTATAAATATTATATCTTCTTTTTTTTTTAATATAATATACTTTAAAAGATAGATATTAATTTGGTTGGTATATTCATTTAACGACGCGCCTCTCATGCATTACGGAATAATTTAGTCGATATACTGTTGTTCGCTACTCTGTTAAAATACAAAATCAGAAAACTGTTAGAAGAATAAGAGAAAGTAGAAAACAGTAAAGAATAAGAAAATATTCCGAGTCCACAATTTGCTTGTCGTCCTTAAGGAATTTTAACCCACTCACACGTTGCCAAGGTAATGGATTAAATCCTCCCAGGATGAAACGGAATAAACCTTCCTGCAACAGTGACAATACAAACTGCAGAATACCAACGAACTCAAAGAACGGAGCAAAATCACACTTAAAAATTTGAGAGAGAGAGACTGCGAATTAGAATGCAGTATTTTCAGAAAGAAGGAAGTTCTGTAATGTTTTCTGTTTGTTAAAAACGAAGCCATGCCTCAGAATTTATAGGCAATTATTGGAAGAGGTGTGATGTTTGTTCTGGAAAATGTGTCTGTTCAGAAGTTTACGCGTCCTGTCGCGGTTACGCCAGGACCGCGGCCAAACTAGCCTTCTGAATCTGCAGCAGTATTCTGGCACGGTCCTACCGCGGTTACGCCAGGACCGCGGCCAGACTATCCTTCTGAATCTTCAGCAGTAATATGGCATTTAATTAATTATTAAATAATTAATTAAATAAATTTTGTCCAAAAATAATCTTATCGATCGACAAATCCAAAGCCAAAGCCAAAGCCAAAGCCGAGCCGAGCGAGCGACGACGACGGCGCGAGGGTTCATTCTTTTCAACTCCTTTTAACAGCTTTAAGAAGTGATTCTATATATAAGCACACAAATGTAGTTGTCTCTCATCAATGAGGGACAAAGTGCAAGTCAAAAGCTCACTTTATTCAAATTTTTATTTCCCTCCATTTTATTTCCTACCATTTCCAATTCACACTCTTAGACTTGAAAGCCCAATGCTTAAAGTCTTTGAAGCTCAATGCCTTTAAAGTCCAACAACCCCCCACGTGAATGGGAATGCCTGTAACAAGAATGATCACAGATGAAAGCTGTGTGATTTGCAAGTAAGGATTAATTGCATCTGGATAAGTAGGTTTCCCTTTGAACTTTCTGTAGTGAACATATGTCGGGTATACTCGGTCAATCGGTAGATTTGATATCTTTGAACCGTCGAACTTTAGTGTATACCTAGACAACCATATGTCACACAACCAACCCTTAACCATCTTTTGGTTCTCATTGTTGTGTTCGTTTCAGCCATGAACATCGCCTGGTTTCATAAGTGTGTAGAGAATTGGACTTATAGAATTCTCATTGAAGCGGCTTCCACTTCACACTTACATAGGTGATTCCTAAACGTGTAATCCTTTAGATTGACACTATTTGACAAATACCACATCAAACTTAGGTAATCATTAAAGAACGTGTAAAGTTCTATCCTTGTTACTGAACATTGTCTTCTTCACGAGAAGGGACCAAAGATTTTACTTTGACAATGTTGAACCAGTCAATCACAACTTTGTTTGAGCTCCTTGAACCTAGATCTCGGAACATCCAAAATTCTAGGTACCACCATATTGACTTGTCCTCGGCCATAGTTCCATTCCCTTAGATGATTTCTCAACTCTCTCTCTAGTTAAGCCTTTTGTAAGTGGATCCGCCACATTATCCTTTGATCTTACATAATCAATAGTGATAATTCCACTAGAAAGCAGTTGTCTAACGATGTTATATCTTCGTCTATATGACGAGACTTTCCGTCATACATAATGCTCCTTTCCCATTCTATTGCAGCCTCACTATCGCAATGTATGCAAATAAGAGCCAAAGGTTTTGGCCAGAACAGAATGTCTTCTAAGAAATTTCGAAGCCATTCAGCTTCTTCACCAGCTTTATCCAAAGCTATAAACTCTGATTCTATTGTAGAGCGAGCGATGCACGTTTGTTTGGAAGACTTCCAAGATACTGCTC
>MU717888.1:8179-24147 GCA_026770625.1 Nicotiana glauca
CCAAGTTTTAACAAGTTCATATGTTCACTTCTTATTTCCTTTAAGTCTCTAGCATATCACAAATGATCATATTGGCAATTTAAATAAGAGATATCTCCAAATTAGGCGTGATGTGGGTCCTAAACTACCCAAGCAATTAATATCATAGCAGCTACGCACGAACTCTCTTCACCTAGTACGTACGTAGCCCCCGCATTTAGTAGCAATTACTCAGTTGTTACACCTATGGGAACAATTCCATCTTACAAGGTTAGAAAGGAGACTCACCTCGCTCCAAAGGCGCACTTCCGATATCAAGAACAAGCCCAAGCCCTCAATTCGGAGATGAACGATCACAAACTAGTTAAATAAAGTAAGAACTAGTTAATATAAGCTCACAAGATCAATTTCTAGCTATACAAGCCATTTCCCACCTATTTACATGAGTTTCCTAAATTCCAACCCGGGCCCACGTGCCCGAATTCCAAAAATTTTCGAAGGAAATCGTTCTCTACTACCTAAGGATCAATAATATATGACTTCTAGTTCATTTCACAACAAATTTCATGGTTAAATCTTAGCTTTATTAAAACACTAGGTCCAGCTCTAACCCTTTGATTTTACCTAATTTTTGGTGTTTTATCTACCTAATATACATGTACTTAAACTAAGGATGAATGGAAATAACTTACCTCACAATGCTATGTTGAAATCCCCTCTTTGGAAGCTCTCAAATCGCCCAAGTGTAGTTTAGAAGTGAAATAAATGCTCTAAGTCCCGTTTTTCAAAACTCTGCCCAGCCCTCTGATGTCGTAATTGCGACACCAGGCTCGCAATTGTGACAAATTTATCGCAAATGCGAACAACACCCTTTTCCTGCCATGATCGTAAATGCGAAAAATAGGCTCGCAAATGCGGACTCCCTGGATTCGCAATTGCGAAGAATAAGGTCGCAAATGCGACTACTTCCTAGTTGGGCCCAGTTCGCAAATGCGATGCCACACTCGCAATTGCGAGTACACAATTGTGATGACTATCTCGCGATTGCGAGACCTGCAGCAGGGGCCAAAAGTACCAGAAAACTAGTATGTTTTCTCATCTCCAACCATGCCCGAATCTCACCCGAGCCCTAGGGGCTCCACTCCGAACATTCACGCAAGTCCTATAACAATGTGCAAACTTTTCTCAAGTAATCAAATCGCATAATTTACACCTAAAACCACGGATTTAACACCAAAATGCATGAAATCCTCAAGAACACCTAAATTTCTATCTTTTAAACTGAACGTCCGAATCATGTCAAATCAATACTGTTTCTTACCAAATTTCATAGACAAGACTAAAATATTATATCGAACATGTACTGGGCTCCGGAACCAACATACGGGCCCGATATCAATGTGATCAAGCATTTTTCCTTTTTATTAAACCCGTAGGATTTCAATTTAACAATTTTCAATAAAAATTCATTACTCGGGCTAGGGACCTCGGAATTCGATTCCTGGCATACGCCCACGTCCCATATTTTTCCACGTACCTACCAGGACCGTCAAATCACGAGTCCGGGTTCATTTTTACAAAAAGTTGACCGAAGTCAAACTTGGTCTTTTAAGAGAATCTTAAAGAAATAATTGGACATATTTCACTCAAAACTCTTCCAACTCCCGAACCAACTGTCCCCGCAAGTCTTAAATTAGCTAAAGTAAGTACAGAAGGTTTCATTTAGGGGAACGGGGTTCTAAAAGGCTAAACGACCTGTTGGGTCGTTACAACATGACCTCAATACCGACCCCATGAACATCCCCAAACTCCACATAATCCACCCCAGTATTGTCCTTTGAACAACATCCGGCCATCTGTTCTACCACTAGATTACTCCAATAAGCGAGCTCGAGCACTGCAAAAGCTTCACCAACCTCCACAAAATTTTCAAATACCCTATAACCCATATTCAAGCCAAGGGTGTAGAAGGGAATAAAGGCTGAAACATAATTTTACACCAATAGGAAAGTCCTATTCAAGTTTGTTTGACAGATTAAAGCATTACGACATGATTGCACCTATTCCTCTAAATTTTATAAACCCACGTGGAGAAGCTTTGACCCTGCTAAAAGGTGTGAATACCATTCCAATGCCCATAGGCACAATATTGAGATTGTCGTGCTTTGAAAAGGGAAATTGAAAGAATGATTCAAGAAGGAATAATTGTGGTCCAAGGCAGTAATACCCCAGGTGTCACACATAATCCTCTACATGTACATGACAATACACAAATTGTTGGGATGGTTTGCAATGATGAAGGGTTGGTCAAAGGAGTCAATGAGCCACTTGGTGAAGACAATGTGATTGAAGTTGGTAATGGTCTTCGCAATATTGATGTGGAACTTAGTGGCTAAGATGCCGAGCTTGGTAATTGGAAAGACACTCCTTTCTTGGCTAGCCGGAAAGGAGTCTTGGTGGTTTATTTTGTTTTCATTTCTATTGTCCAGTTTATTTTAGGGTTGTAATTCGGATATTGTCATGTGAATCAAACCCTTCTATCCTTTTATTTTGCCTAGTTAGTTTAGTCATAGTAACGTATTTAGTGTTGTCTAGGTTTTTTTCAGGGTTGTAACCCCAATTTAGTTTGCTTATTTTTTTGTTCGAACCGTTTTACCATCTGTCTAATGCAATTTCCTATATTCTATTATTTCTAGTCATTTTTTGTTTAGTTATCTTCTTCTTTTATACTTCTTAATGCTAGCTCTAGTTACATGACACGCACGCATAATTCTAGGTGTGGTCTCAAAAGTTAGTTTAATTATGGAGAAATGAAATAATTTTGAAGATGATAGGGACACTTGAGGGAAATAAATACAGATTCGGATATTTAGGGATCATTTGAAGCCCGAACCATGTAAAACTGGGGCACATAATTTGGAAAGTTAATAGGATGACAAGAATTTGTTAAAGGAGAGAGCATCCCAGACAATTTGAAGCTAGCAATTTTGAGTTTAAGTGCACCTAAAGTAACAAGATAAATCCAAGAGAGTTTGCTCTTAACTAACGCAAGGTGTCCATTGTGAAGAAAAGATTAACCAATGGGAGTTCTCTACTTGACAAGGAAAAAGTGGAAGGATATCAGTGATATCAACGCCGAAGCCACAAAAGAAATATTGTGCATGATCTTTAATTTTCATTTCAAGTTGCATGTATTGTACTTGGCATTTTCAGGGATTGGGAGGCCCTCTTTCAGCCACTCAAACACTTATACCATTTGATACCCTTTTGAGCCTGTACTAATTTCACCTTACCTCTTTTGGAATCAAGTTAGTGTCATGCGAAAAAAGAAAAAAAAAAGTTTATGTCCCCATAGGTTTATTGTAAAAGGTTCATTGCAAATGGAAAATTCAAAAAAAAAAGAGAAAAAGAGAAAAATAAAGATAAAAAAAGGGAAAAGGAAAAAAAGAAAAAAAAGAAAAAGAAAAGAAAAGAAAAAGAAAAATAGCAACAAAAAAACATATCTTTATGAACTACGTTCAACCTGATTCCTTTTAAGGATACATAGGCAGCCTTATGGTTCAGTCCTATCAAAATAAAATTTAAAATTCCCCAGGCATGGAAACTAGGGCAGAAGTTGTGGTTTTATGAAAGATCTGATTCCAAAAGAGGTAATTTTGGACCCATTCAAGTTGTTTTGAGCCTTTATGATATCCTTTCTTTCTAACCCTATCCAGAAGCCACGTTACAGTCCAATAAAGACCTCCCAGATAATCTTTGAGAGTGTCGAGCTAGACATGCCAGGAACAAATGATGTTTTTTACTATAGGTAATGCCTTGTTATTTGTGGAATCAGAGGAAATAAAAAAGAAAAGAACAAAAAGGGAGAGCCTTATTGGTGAAAACCTGCACAGGCACCATAAAACGATGGTGAGTTGAGAGAAAGAACAAAATGAGAGAGGCTTGATGGTGAAAACCCTTTGGGCACCACAAATTGAATAAGGATCCTGAATCAGATAGAATAATCGGAGCATTGAAGCCAAATTTCACGGCGAAGAGGTACAACAAGAGTTGAACATTAGACTTTCTTGACAGATTAGTCCATTAATCCAAAAATGCATGCCATGGTCATTAGAGTTGGTATCCTTATTTGATAAGTTTCTACTTTGTAGTTTTCTTGTTAGGAATCATCTCTTTGCATTGTCTTTTACTATGTTCCTTTTGTCTTCTTTACTTTCTCTTCCTAAGTATGTTTGGTCAGAACAAGTGAGAAATGACTTCAAAATTTTTCACCAGCTTTCCAACTGCACAAAACGAGATCTGGCTAACACATCAAAATGGCATAAGTCAGGAAAGAAAAACATGCACACCGAGTTGGTAAAAATCAACGTGCTTTAGGATTCATGTAAAATACAAAAGTTTGGTATATGTCAATTCATGAACAATGCAACAGATAGAGGATGATGGGTGAATGGGTCAAAGGTATTTTCTATGATAAGTTTGACAAATAAAGTGGTTAACAATAGACAAGAAAGGTCTTCCAAGCGGAAATAAAAGTTATCATGGCAAATGGAAGAGTGATAGACCTCAAGGCCAGTGGTTTAAGTCAGGAAAGAAAAGCATACGCACTGAGTGAGTGGCAATTGACGTGCTTTGGGATTCATGTGAAACACAAAGGTTCAGTATATGTCAATGCATGAGCACAATGCAGCAGATGAATGGTATGGGGTTTGAACGGATCAAAGGTATTTTCCGTGATAAGGGTGACAGAGAAAGTGGTCAGTCAATAAACAGGCAAGGTCTTTCGAGTTAAAATCAAAGTTATCATGGGAAGTGAAAGAGCAATCACCCTCAAATTCAAGACCGCAAACCAACCACCATGTTTAAACTCACAAGTTTTCTTTGATTGAAACAGGAGCATGAAATTTTGTTTGTTCCGGAGAAACCCTCCATGAGGAAAGCAGGTGCCACACAGGCTCGGGAATAAGTTTCTAGTACCCTTACGAGATTTAGTAAGTTTTGAGTGTCACGACCCAAAATCCACTAAGGGTCGTGGTGGCGCCGGACACCTCTGTCAAGCAAGTCAACTAAATTATCAATTAAATCCTCTTTTAATACTTTTGAAAATCTAATATTTTTCCTTCCATTTTTTTCATAAATAAAAGATCACTACTTGAATTCAAATTTAAATAATAAAAATTAATACAATCCTTCGAAAAACCATCCCAGAAACCCGGTGTCACAAGTGCATGAGCAACTATCGATAAGGAAAGTAAAATACAACATCTGTCCGAAATACAGTAGACATGGAATAAATAATAAAAATGCTGAAAGGAACTACACTAGCTGCGGGTCGTCTTGAACAATGCAGCTCACCTAGTCCCAGAATCATGCATCTGCTACGCCCAGTAGGCTGCTAGAGGTATATATACCCGTACAACAAAAATTCACAGAAGTTTAGTATGAGTACATAATCAACGTGTACTCAGTGAGTATACCGCCTAATCTCGAAGGAGTAGAGACGAGATGGTCAAATCTAACACTCTCTATATATATATATATTAAACAGTGGATTTATTTTATAAACATGATTTTAATCCAGACAGAGGAAATCAAGTAAACATGTAATTCTTTCATAGGAAATTTCCAGAATTTATTTTGAATATAATCCAAATATTTTTAAGCCACAAAAAGGCAAAAATAACTTAATTAAGTTCAAGGCAGCAACACCAACATGCGCAAATCATGCCGAGGCGACGGCCCGCTCCAACAGAAATATAAACTTTGCACTGCCAGGGGTCGAGCGGCCCGAACCAATAGATGCATCTATTTAATCTGCCGAGGCGTTCGGCCCGTTCCATAAATAAACACATACCCCGCTCGCGAATCACGCATGCGACGCAGGTACACATTAAATACAGGCTAAAATAGCCAATTAATAATTTATCGGGAAATATTATCCAAATAATACCAATTCTCCTTTAACAATTTTTGAGAAATGAAGTTTAATCCCTTTGAAATTTATTTACAAATTTAATGTGATTTGAACAATTCAATGGGTTTACAAATAAACCAAGTGTAACATGCTTTTGGGTCCTAAACTACCCGGACAATAGCATATAGCAGCTACGCACGGACTCTCGTCACCTCGTGCATACATATCCCCCCACAAATAGGAGCACATAACCAATTTAACTCACCTATGGGGTGGATTCCCCCTCACAAGATTAGAAAGGAGACTCACCTCGCTTCGAAGGCTCATAACCGGCATTCTACATTCCTCCGAAGACTTGCACCAACGCACAATGCTCCAAAACTAGCCAATAATGATACAAATCCATTAATATATGCTCAATTATTCATTAGAATCTAATTTATGAAAATTCCCAACTCCGATCGAGACAAAAATGCCCTCGGACCCACGTGCCCGGAATCCAAAATTTCTCAAAGATAAAGTTTACCCATGAACTCACGAACTCAAATTTATGATTTTCTCTTAATTCCATACTCAAAATCGTGGCTAAATTCCAATAATATGATTTTCTAGGTTTTCCACCAAAACCCCAATTTTTATACTAATTTTCATGTCTAATTCCATGGTATAATCTTGTATTTAACTTGAAAATAAATAGGAGTAGCTTACGTTAACAATGATGATGAAATCCCTCCTTGAAGCTCTCCAAAAATCGCCCAATGAAGTGAAGAAAATAAGAGAAATGGCCAAACATCCAATTTTAAAACAAAGCTTCTGCCCCAGCTATTTCCGCTTCCTATTACTGCTTCCGCGGTCTCGCTTTTGCGGACAAAACTCCACTTTTGCGGACAAGGGGGCTCCAGCCCATTTCGCTTTTGCGGTCAACCTACCGCTTCTACGATGTCGTATCAGCGGATCAAGGGCCGCTTCTGCGGTCCTGGCTGCCCTCATGCTAAACCGCTTCTGCGGCTTCTTCCTCACTTCTGCGGGGCCGCTTCTACGGTCCCATCTCCGCAGAAGCAAAAATACCAGCAACCAGCAACTCAGCTATTTCCAAGAATCCATTTTCGATCCGTTAACCGCCCGGAATCCACCCGAGGCCCCCGGGACCCCAACCAATCATACCAACAAGTTCCAAAACACATTACGGACTTGCTCGAGGCCTCAAATCACATCAAACAACGCAAAAATCATCAATGGACCTCCAATCCAAGCTTTGTAAATTTTGAACTTTCCAACTTCTACTTCCGATGTTTAAACTTGTCAAATCATGTCCGATTGACCTCAAATTTTGCACACAAGTCATTTTTGACATTACAGACCTACTCCAACTTTTGGAATTGGATTTCGACCCCATTATCAAAAAGTCCACTTCAGGTCAAACTTCTCAAAAACCTTCAAATTTCTATCGTTAGCCTAATGGTTTCAAAATGACCCACGGACCTCCGAACTCACTTCCGATCGTGCTCCCAACTCCATAATCACCATACGGAGCTACTCCCAGTTTCGGAATCCCAATCGGACATCGATAACGCTGAAATGCACTTCAAGCTGAACTTAAGAAATTTCTTCCAAAATGCTAACTTCCACGATAGGCGCCAAAACTCTCCCGGTTCACCCAAAACCAGAACCGGGCATACGCCCTAGTCCGAAATCATCATACGAACCTGCTGGAACCTTCAAATCTTGATTCCGAGGTCGTTTACTCAAAATTCCAATCTTAGCCACTTTCTCCAACTTAAGGCTTCTGAAATGAGAATTTTTATTTAAATTTAACTCTGAACTTCCTGAATTTCAATTCCGATCATACACACAAGTCAATATACCTGAAATGAAGCTACTCATGAACTCAGACCATTGAACGGCGTGCTAGAGCTCAAAATGACCGGTCGGGTCATTACATTCTCTCCCACTTAAACACACGTTCGTCCTCGAATGTGCAGAGAACTGCACTGGTCTGAAATCGCTGTTTAACTTCTCATGTACCTTCCCGTGCTACCACAATTTAGTTGAGCACATTAGCTCGATCAATTATGATATACGCCTCAAAGACCGATTCCAACATCTGGAATCCTATGCCAGGCCCGTTTAACATACGGCCACCATATCAATCACTATAAGCTGTACTCAAACATGACTGCATAACTTTGCTAGATTCTTACTTTGCAACACTTACTCCACAGGACAACAATAGCCTTTTTCTGATCAACTTGGTCAAAATCCTACTAATATGATGTTCCCATTGCACCCCATGATATATACAGGTCTTACTCTATCCTTTACCATACCTCCATGACGGAAGAGATGTACCAACATTCATAATTGACTGTCAAGTCAAAAAAACATTAGGTCTATACTCCTGACAAAACCTTTACCTCATTTTGAACCCAGTAATGGTCTTATCTCCATAATATGCCCCATATAGTTGGACTGCACAGAATCCTAGATCAAGGGATCTCGTCTTATCCGATACAACTGCTCAGGTAATAAGCCACCCCAAAAATTGTTAAAATCTCATATGATGCTACCCCGCGCCAATAGGCTACCAATTCAAACGCGATGCAAAAGGAAAATGAACTTTGGGAGGAACCTAACTCCCGCACTACTACGGACTTTCCTTAGAAAATAGGAAGTAGAACACACAAAAATAGCATATAGAAAACTACACTCACATCACACTGTTGCGGCGTGCAACCCGATCCACACAGCATAATCATGGCGGCGTGCCCCCCGATCCTCACAACATAACCAAGGCGGCATGCCACCCGATCCACACGTAGAACTCACATAAGGAGATACACATCGAGCTAAATTGCTCATTATAATGAATTACCGAATCTCGGTCACAAGCAATCTAAGTGCATAATACCATTCCTGAGAAAACAAATAGCGCTATAAGCTACAAACTCAAGCACAACTGAGGTGCGATACAAGATCTGAATCTCAAGAGCCATTTCGCTCATAATACGACATTCCCACGCGGGTCCTCAACACATACACAATTCTCAGGCCGTCTCGCTACCCATACGGTGCAATGCATCACTACGTGAAATATCTGCCAATGAAATAACACCCTGACTACTCCTCCCTAAGGAGTGCACTACTGAAACGAACACAACTTACCTGACATAGAGCCTCCAATTCACATTTAAACCCATCCACCGAACTCAAGTCGATCCTGATCATATTA
The DNA here is from genome assembly GCA_026770625.1 of Nicotiana glauca. Taxonomy (NCBI): domain Eukaryota; kingdom Viridiplantae; phylum Streptophyta; class Magnoliopsida; order Solanales; family Solanaceae; genus Nicotiana; species Nicotiana glauca. The sequence continues at coordinate 17,302 of MU717888.1, forward strand.
AACTAAGCCAATAACCTTTCAAAGGTCCATATTAATTTCCCTCTTCTCATAGCACACAAGGACAATCATCATAACCGGAGAAATCCTCTACGGTCCCCAACTTAATAGACTGAGTGCCCTCCAGCCATATATTCTCAATTTAACGATATCATCACAATTCTTCACACTTGTTTTAGCTTCTCAATTAATCGAGTGACTTCATACCATACTTATATGATCTTCCGATGGGACTCACTCCCACAATCTTCTGAAACACATAACAGGTCCATACATCTAAACCACCGGCCGTACTAACGCTGAAAAGCGATCAAGAATCCTGAACCAGGATGCAAAGTCTTTTTCACAAAGCACCAATCTCAGGTGACACTGATGACAATACCACTCACTTTCAACATCGAGACTACTTTCCTGCCCATCTGAGTTTGTGACATCCTTGTCCACACCGAACTGCAGCTTGATTCTCATTTCAAATTCCATACCACTCACTGCACCCAATGTGCCAATATACGATACGACATGCTTCTCATCGTAACTCCGAAACCATTAATATTTTAACACTTCATCACATGAGAACTTTTCGCTTAACTCACTTCAGGAGAATCATAGCAACACAGAGGTAAATTCTCATAACCGTAGGATATGCAAATATCTAAGTAGTGGTCCAAGCCATCATAGCCCTTTCAGAATCCGCTTCCACTTAGCAAGCCATAACAGAAGAATACTTCCGAATAACATCAATTACGACAGCCTACAAGCCTCACACACACTGCTACAAATCATACACATAACTTGATCACAGACCCCAACATGCCAAATTCAACTATGGCTAATCAATCCACCAACTTCCAATTCATCCTTGCTTGCCTTAGGATTAAGACTAACTCCATTCAACACACAATATACTCCATCTACACTCATCCCGAGTGACCTTAAATCACAAAACCATATTGTCCCGAATCCCACGAACTACTTCATATTTCTCAAATTTTACACCACAAGTCAAAATATCATAGGACATTCTGGGCACCTTCTCATAAGCCGTTACAATTCTTGATCCTTAACCGTACTCATAGGCTTGAAATCATTGGGCACCACACTTTATCCCTTAGGATCTACTAGGACCATTGCTGAGAGCCACCTGCTCTGACTTGGTCCCGAATATGACCAATTCCATGAATCTTCTAGTACATTAGTACCCTCTCAATGAAGCACCTGGTAGAATCACTCCGCTTTAGACCCACTTCTATACAAGGCATAAATCTTGAATCTTTTCCCAAGTTCGAACATGAGCCCATAAGGATAACCCTAGCACATCTTTAATAATTCCTCTACTCAAATGACTACTTATGATATTTTTTCGTAGCTGGGATAACCCCTCAGTATGCAAATAACCAGAAACCTTGCGGGTAGTTAACCATGCAACCCAATCATAGGCGGTGGGACTCTCCCACTTAGCTTGAAGCCATTATTACAAAACTATGGAGTTCACCGAGATTCCTTAATCTCTTATTGACATAACCTTGCGCAATCAATTGCCAGCATTCTCGATATCTTACTGTAGAAACCCAATTTGATGCTCTAAATCATTTAACAACATTCACACAATAGTTCTTTTTGCTACATAACCCGTAGAAATCCTCTCAGAAGCCTCGCCAACCACACGACCGCTAAACTTCTCACAGTAAATAACCCTCCTGGGTCCAAGCTCACTCCCTGCCTATACCAGTCCATTTACCCCTCGTGGACACCCATTAAATGCGTGACAACATCCTTCCAATTCAAAGTCATGCTACATCTTTCTTCATTTCAAGCAGCTCCTTTCCATCATACCAAATCTCCTGTCACATAACAACCTCATGCTTCAAATTAACTCTACAGGCTTCCATTGCCCGTCGCTAAGATCCCAGATCCTTCCAAACCATCCTTAGGCGCATAGTCATCCTACTACAAGGCCCTATACAGCTCTGCCACTCTCCCACTTTGGGCAAACTCACTCCTTCAATTAACAGTTCAGCCTGTGCTCTCTAAGCCTGGCCTTTGAGAAGTTTAGAACTCCGCCTGACACTTCCCACATGCCTTTCTCATCTTTTGCTGCCCAGTCGTTGTCTTAATAAAATTTATCTTCATAGAACTCGAATCCACAATTTACTACTAACCCCAAACCTTTCTGAAGGTTGTCTTTATTGAACCTTCAACATCTTGATATACTGATTAAATCCAGAACCACCACACCATGCGATATCTGATAGTTATATCTCCAATACTATTTCACAATATCTTGCCCCAAGGAGAATTATAGCAGATCATAACACTGACAAACTTAAAGCGTTCAAATAGGACAACAGCACCCCCATATAGAGGAGAACTCCACTATGCTTGCAATTACCACGTTTCATTACTCCCACCAGTCCACATCTGACTATCCTTAGTTCGATTGACTTTCCCATGCCGGGAATAAAATGTTGAATCCCCGTGATTACACACTGAGTAAACCCCCCATCAATTCATTCACTGCCCCAATATGTAGGCAATCGCCCTACCATCACAACAACACTGCAGAATAATCGCTCATAAGCATTACGACAATTTGTGCCTAGCCTCAAGGCTCTTAGAAGTTCTGTTACTGAGCTGAAACAATAGAATATCCCCTCATAATGCGACTATAATAGTCTATTCAACAATACCGGGAAAATCATCTCATACCACATTTGTAGTGCCATTACAATCCTTCAATCTTCAATTTATAACAAGCGCTCACGTCGTGTAAGATTGAGTGGGAAGGAATCAACGGCATAAGCCTCAAAGGAATCGAACCGCACGATAAGGAAATCAGGAAGGGAAGTAATCCTAACAGCTCTGTAGCCTTTCAAGGATAAATACAGACATCTCTGTACCGATCCGCGAGACTCTACTAGACTTGCTCATGGTTTCGTAACTATGGTATAGTTTGCTTTCTTGGAGTCTCTTGCGCTGTTCATTTGTACTGTGGTATCAGAGCCAGCCCATCCTTTCGGAGGGATGAACAGTTTACTAAATATGTCTGAGTCTTTTCCATCCTCTTCTCTTGCAAAAATGAATATGTCCCCTACTCTATATAAAACCTTGTCCAAAAAATATGATTATCTCTATGAATTAGATATCTTACCCGAAGACTAAAAAGTATCGTCCACTGAACTACCTCTCATAAACCCTTACTCAGCCTTTGCCAAAATATCCTTTGCACCCTAGACCCAAATTCGTTCCTTAGTCCAACACAGACCAAAAGGAGTTAAAGAATATGTTGCTGCCTCAAAACTTGACCAGCATCCTATTCTTGCCACTCGAGAGGAACAATTTATCACCCTTCAAATACCAGATGATTTTCCCAGACAATGGAGAGATCATGGTTTTACCGACATCCATTTTGGTGCCATCCGAATTGCTTTAACATACCACGAAAGAAAAGGTCAACCTGTCGTAGCTCGACTTTCTCTTCTAGATACAAGATATTTGGAGTACCAACATGCAAACTTGGGTACTGCCGAAGTTACCCTAAATGCTGGAACTGTCTTCATAACCATCTTTCCAAATTTCAACATGTCCCTTTATGACCCGAACCTAACCGAAGCCCTAAAAATCCAAGTCCAAATCAAAGGAGCCCCACAAGCCAAAGACTCTATCCAAGCTACTCTTCACCACCAAATGGCATGGCGAGTCCAAAATCATGCCATGGATCTTTGCCTACCCGGAGGAGAAAATGCCTTACTTTTAAATATTGATGAGACCAAAGGAAACACCATGTGCACCCGAATACCTAGACAGATTTCCAGAGATGAACTTGTCAAAATCCTTCCTGATTCCTGGATCACAAATTATGAGAAGCTAAGAGAATCAGAGGAATCTCTTCAATCTGGTGAACCAACTTTTATCAAAAGAAGTGACAAAACCGTTTGCATAAGCTTTGACCATTCCCATCTCAAAAAAACAAATAAAACCATCTTTTCTTGCCAAATGATTCAACCCAAAGGTACTACGGATACATACCAAGAACCTGATAGAGAATTCTTCTGAATATAAAAAACATCATGGAAGAACATGACTGTTCTAATATTTTGACAAAGAAGGAAAACGAATGTGGTGGTTCAAATGCCCCTTCACTAGACACTGCCCATGGGATCTCGGTTGCACTTGCCAAGATTGTTTAGAAGATCCAATTGGAGAATATGATGAACATCGCCAGTGCAAACCAAAATCCAAGAAAAAGGGTAAAACTACTGAAAGACAATTTTGGGCCAAATATGAAAATAAAGATCCTTCGATTGGCTCATTAAGCCGTCCAGGTAAATATGAATTTCTTGTCAGTTACAAATCCCAAGAATGGCCAAAACTACCAGATAAATTCACCCCTAGCTGGGAAGATAGTGAAACTATGCCCAAATCTAAACCAACATCACCTCATACCCCAGAATCCAAAAAGCCACCTGAACCTAAAACTCCACCAACCCAAAGGTCCACTTACCCACAAATATTCATGATGAGCCCTTCAAGTTCCATCCACTCCCAAGATTTTCCTCCACTTCAACCTTTTGAAAAAGAGGGTATCAGCCATGCTCCAAAAATCCCCAAGAAAAACACAGTACTACCATCTGGAGAAAAAACCCCAACAAGTGACATTGAAGCAACAATGAACTAGAAATCAGAAAATTCCATCTGCCAAAACAAAGTGCTCAATAATATTGGCAACACCATAAAAACGTGGTCCATGCACAAAACAAGTTAATGAGCAAAGTGGAAACAATTGAGAAAAAGGTGGAGCAGACATCATCTCAACATGCAGGACTGATCAAAGCCTTGGAACTAAGGTTGAAAAATTTACAATATGAGATCTATCTGCCAGGAACTTCACTTTTCCAATTTTTCCAACAACAACAACAGGAGACAATTTCCATCAAAGAACAAATTAAACTTCTGAGAAATGATCACTTTGAGCCACAAAGAACCCTAGTTTTCCCTTCAAAACCTACCTTCTTCCCTATGTCTCCACAAGCATACCCACCACCTAAATTGGACTACACCTTTTCTACCTTTCCATCTACCTCATAAAATCCAATCTCTTTCACCCGACCAGCAAAAGAAGAAAATGATTTTGATATCGAAAAAATGGTTTGGGAAAGGAAAGATGCCCTTGCAGCAAAGAAACAAACAAAGAAAAGGCGAGACCAAGGATCGGACCCTGAAAATCTGATGATTTCTGACCAGAAGGCTCCATACCTCTATGTCTCTCAGCCAAGATACATATCAGAAGAAGATACCCTATGGTCAGAATCCCTAAACTCATCAGACGATGAAACAATGGAAGATAGCTCTCAATCAAGCAATGAATCTACAACGAACTCTTCCGAAGAAGGCGACCCCCCAATATCTGAAGTAGATGATGAACAAGAAGGCATGACAGATGAACCAATCCTAGAAAGAAGATATGAGCCCATGGCGTCAAAGCCAGTTGGAACTGGCTTCCACACTTTCATCTTAGATGATGTCAAGGTTTCAAAATGGCCTCAACGGATCCAAGACTTCTATACTTGGATGGTGATCAGAAATTTGGTGGAACAAGAAAAGTATATCATCCTTTCAGAACTCACTTCACGGCTCTCAGGAATCCTCAGAGACTGCTGGAATGCACTTGGAATTCAAGACAAAAATATTTTTCTTACTACCCAAGATTTTGCCTTCAACATCAGAATCCTGCATGAAGTTTTTTGCGGAGATGCTGGACAAAGATAGGAAAAAATGGGAAGGCAACTCTTCGAGATGAAGTGTGTGTCATTCGACAGAAACGACATTGATAGATATTTCAAAAAATGGCAAAGATATACTTCATGATTGGAGGAGACATCAATCTAAAGCAAGCTTTTGTATCTTCACTACCAAAGTTGTTGGCAAGTCGAACCATGACCATCATCAAAGAAAGGTTTCAGTCCATAACCATACCACAAATTGGTTACATCAGGCAAGCTATTTTCGTAGCATTAGATGATATTTGTACGAAGTGCTTTGCCTTAAAACAAATTATCCAACACAATCCAGTGCTTGATAAAGCGTGCCGCAAATCTTATCTAATCACCGGATCAGGATGCTCCTGCCGCACATCAAGGAGAAGGAGAGAATTCAGGAGGTTCAAATGGCCAAGAATTCCAGACGAGAAATCAAGGTCCAAGAGACGCACAAAATATTTCAGACGGAGAAGGCCAAGAAATTTTCACAAGAAAAACAAATGTTTTATTTGTCATAAGATTGGACATTTCGCTAAAAATTGTCGACAATCAAGAAGATCTGTCAAACACATTGAAGAGATTGAAGATTACACTGGCATACATCTTGGAAAGGAGGAGGACCTTCAATCTATATTCTCTGTGGATGATGAATTTAATGACGAAACTTTATTCTCTCTTGATATCTATGAAGATCAAGGCAATGATCATTACCAGATTTCAAAACCAATGATCGAAGCTCGAGAGGAGATCAATTCTCTCACAGTCGTCCCTCAAGTAGAACTCAAAGTCTAACATCAAAGTGGGAAAACCAACTCGAGTTATTGCTTTCATCGACACCGGAGCTGCTTCCTCACTTATAAATCCTACCGTTCTCCCTAAAGATCAATGGGTACCGCATTTTAAGGATTTCAACACTGCATCAAATGCAATCTTGACCACAACTGTCATTACAAAGCACCCGATCACCATTGAGTTCTTTCCAGGATTGAAGTACAGAACAAAGCTGATAGGATCTGACGTACCAGGAAAAGATCTTATTATTGGATTCGACATTTACAGACAGCTTAGAGATCAGCTCCAGATCAAGGCTAAC
>MU717889.1:3328-19817 GCA_026770625.1 Nicotiana glauca
CACCTTCTCCCGGGTTAACAGAATTCCTTATCCGGATTTCTGATTCGTAGACTGTAATATAGAGTCAAACCTTTCCTCGATTCGGGATTCAACCGGTGACTTGGGACACCATAAATCTCCCAAGTGGCGACTCTGAATCTTAATAATAATCCCGTTTCGATTGTCCTTTAATTGGAAAAACCCCTTCCACCATGCCCTTCGCGGGGTGCGGTAGCGCCAAAAGGAGGTGTGACAATAAGTTTAGGCTTATTATTGTTCTTGTTATTCTAAAGGGTCGGGTTTCACTATCTATCTCTTGTTTTTTAATTCTCTACCAAAGGCGATTAGTTCTTTGTTAGATAATTGTTGTTGTTAGGATTAAAATTCAAGAGTAGACTTCTTGAATTCAATCTATCTTTAATATTCCGTCCCATTTTTTTGTTTCTCTATTTTTTTTAGCTTCCGCATGTTTCTTGAGTTTCTTGTTTCTTTAGTAATTCTTTAATACCATATCATGTTATTATCAACAAAGTTATACCTTTCGGCCTAAAGAATGTTGGAGCCACGTATCAGAGGTTAGTAACTAAGATGTTTCAAGAACATCTAGAAAAAACAGTGGAGGTTTATGTTGATGATATGCTAGTCAAATCACAACAAGCGGGGGAGGGGATCATATTCAACATCTGTCAGATACGTTTTAGATTCTCCGCAAATTCAATATGAAGTTTAATCCCGAGAAATGTGCATTTGCAATATCGTCATGTAAGTTCTTAGGTTTCCCTTTTTCTAACAGTAGAATTGAAGTAAATACAGTGCATTAAATCTATTGAAGAAATTCCAGATATACTGAAAAGCAAAATTGAAGTGCAGAGGTTAACAGGCAGGATAGCAGCACCGGAAAGATTTATTTCTAAATCTTCAGAGAAAAGTTTTAAGTTATTTTCAGTGTTAAAAAACCAAAATCAATTTGAATAGACTGATGGATGTCAACAAGCTCTCAAAAACTTAAAAATGTACTTGCTAAACCCACCGTTGCTGGCTAAACCAAAGGACAGACAAAGGCTACTCATCTACCTTGCTATTTTAGAAGTGGCGGTAAGTGTCGTATTAGTTATAGAGGACAAAAGCAAACAATCTGCTATTTATTATGTTATCACGTCTTTATTGGATGCTGAAACTCGATATCCTCATTTAGAAAAACTTGCTTTAGCATTAATTATGGCATCTAGGAAATTAAGGCCTTATTTTCAATTTCACCCTATTTCTATAGTAACCACGTACTCCTTACATAATATATTGCATAAGCAAGAGTTATCGGTAGTTATCCAAATGGGCCACAGAACTAAGTGAATATGACATCAACTATATATCTAGAACTGCAATAAAATCACAGGTTTTAGCAGATTTCGTGGTAGACATTAGCACATGGATGGTTATAGAAGCAGAAAAAGAACTGTAGTATTTAATGGGTCTAATCCATGTATTTGGACCTTGTTTACCGATTACTTTTCAAGTGTAAAAGGAACATGTTTTAGGCATTGTCTTATTCCCACCTGCGGGAGAGAGTATATGGCAAGTAGTAAAATGCCATCCTATTACTAATAATGAAGAAACATATGAATTTGTGATTACATGTATAGAATCGGCACGAGATCTCGGAATAGAGCAGGTCATAATCAAAAGCGACTCGCAGCTCGTAGTTAATCAAATTCAGGGGACTTATATAACTAGAGAGACAACGATGCAAAAATATTTGAAAAAGGCTCAAGATTTGATTAGACAGTTCCAACTTTGAAAATCGTGCAAATATCGAGAGACGAGAACGTTGAAGTAGAAGCGTTGGCTAATCCTGCATCCGATGCAGAAGTCACAAATGAAGAAAATGCATATGTAATGCATTTGTTTCATACGACACTCGACCAAGATAAAAATGAGGTCAATTTCAATATTTTAACCTGGGATTGGGGAAACGAGTTTGTTAATGCTTTGCAATACGGAGTACTACCTGAAGATAAGAAAAAGGCTCAGGCACTTCGTCAAAAGGCTACCCTTTATAGTTTGGATCGAGGCAATTTATATCAAAAAATTGTTCGGTGGTTCTTTAGCAAGGTGTCCCGGACCCTCTCAAACAGAGTACGTGATGAGATAAGTACATGAAGGACATTGTGGAAATCACTCAGGAGGAAGATCCCTGGTAAAAAAATCTAATTATAGCTGGGTATTACTAGCCGAAAATGGAATAAGAGGCACAAAATTTTGTGGCCAAATGTGACAAGTGCCAAAGATATGGTAACAACATACATCGACTAGCAGAGTTATTACATCTGGTTGTTGCACCATGGCCTTTTATGAAGTGTGGAATGGATATCATGGGTCCGCTACCACAAGCCAAAGGGAAAGTATGATTTTTATTAGTACTCACTGATTATTTTACTAACTGGGTAGAAGTAGGTGCCTATAAATAGGTACGAGAAAAAGAGGTTAGAGACTTCATTTGGCGAAACATCATATGTCGGTTTGGGGTTCCAAATGAAATCATGTGTGATAATGTCCCGCAGTTCATAGGTGCGCAAATCAAAAAATTCTTTTAGAGTTGGAAAATTAAAAGGATGATTTCAACACCTTATAATCATGTGGCCAATGAACAAGCTGAATCAACAAATACAGTTATTATTAATAACATAAAGAAAATACTAGAGAAGTCAAAAGGTAAGTGGCCAGAAGTGCTATCTGGAGTCTTGTGGGCTTACCGAATAATAGCAAAAACAAGTACGGGAGAGACACCATTTTCACTTGTGTACGATGTTGAATCCTTAATTTTAGTTGAAATAGGAGAGCCAAGTAAAATATACCCCCAAGTAATCGAAGAGTCAAATGAGGAGGAGATGCGAGTAAATCTCATTTTACTTGAAGAAAGAAGAGAAACTACTTTAACAAGGATGGCTGTGCAGAAATAAATTATTGAGCGATATTACAATCGAAAAGCTCTTCTTAGGTACTTCAAGATTTGGGACTACGTACTCAAGAAAGTTTTTTAATCCACAAGAGGAACCAATGCAGGAAAGTTGAGTCCAAATTGGGAAGGACCTTAAGGTTTGAGGTGTCGCTGGAAAAGGTGCATATGAATTGAAAACCATGGATAGCAAGGTTCTACCCTCAAGTTGGAATGTTGTTCATCTTAAGAATTACTATTTCTAAGAAAAGGAAATACCCACGGTCAGGTATCCCTTAGTTATGATTTTTTTGTACAGTTAAAATTGTACTAACAATTTTAGATGATAGGCAAAAAGCTATCCCACACCAAATATTGATATTGGACATGAAAGACACACAGAAGCAACATAATTCCCGATCTAGGGTTACAATCTTTCTAATGGAAATATAAAGGGTTAAGCAGTCATCATCTAAATTATACCTCCGAGTTCCGTATATTTTTCCTTTTCAGGAAAAAGGCCACATGGAAGGAATAATTAAGTGCTCGAGATTTCATACTTCAAAGCTCAAACACTAGGGGGACTATATATATATAAGGAACACAAAGAAGAGTGGAACAATCAGAATTCAATTCAAGCCTAAAAGGTTACCCAATAAATCAAAAGGTCAGAGCAAAGTCACGAGCCAAAAATGCAAGCTTGCAAGCCTGATTCAAAAACCTATGAAGAATACACTCGTGGATGCAAATTCCAAAATTTTATGAATGTATAAGTTAAAGGCAATATTTAGTAATGGTTGCCAAGATATACCCTCAAACTTTTACAAATTTGTTATATAGATGATACTTAAATACATGTAAAATATTACTTAGTTTGAAAGTTCAAATGAGACAAAACTTTCCTCAAAGTTATTCAAAGAAACATGTGTGTTCCTATTTCTTCTTTCGTATGTTTACACCATTATGACATTGAGACATCTTCTTCATTAAGGGTTGTATATAAATAGCCCTCTAGTATAATTTGTGCTTGTTCAAAAAGTCACAAAATTAACAAACTATTTTTGAATGCAAAAGTTAAAATAACAAAGGGTAAAATAAAAACCTAGACATTAAAGTTAAGTGTAAAATAAAGCCCTAAGCTTATAAAGAGAAAGGCAAGAGCAAACCCCTGAGAGAGTAAAATAGAAACTCGAAAAAAAAATATCATAAAAGTTGGGCAAAAAACTTTATAATATCATAATAACTTAGTTAAAACTGACTATGAACTTAGTTACAATCTAATTGTCTTTACGAAAAACCCCGAAACAGACTTGGGGCAAGATCTTCCAAAACATCACCCCACATGGGGTCAGGGGTAAGCCTCCAAATGTTCCACCAATATAAAAAAAAACAAACAACACTTCAAATTTTCTTATACTTTCATGGAAGGGAAGAATATGAACCAGTAGGGTGAAGAATGGCATCATCAGAAGCCGGAAGAGTAACTTCAGCGGAATGAGATTGAATAGCAGCCTCACTAGGAGTAATTTCATCACCACCGGGAATGTCAGTCATGGGTGAAGGAAAGATATGACTTTCTTGGGTTTTCTCAATAGTATGTTTGAACTTTGCAATCTCAGTAGCTAAGTCAAAGCCTTCCCGGCTTGCTGCCACTAAAGTATCATGGCGTGTGTTCAAGAAAGCCCAACTTACTTCAACGGCAGCCTTATCCTCAAGAGCTTCATAATCTCTTTCCCACTGCTCAATCTCATTTTTTTATATTTTCCTTCTCAGTTAAGGCAGCATCATAAGAAGCTTACAAGGGGGCAAGTGAGTCCTCTAAAAATTAAACTCTGTCGGAAGACACTCGGAGATCTTCTTGAGCTTGGTTAAGTGTTTGAATAAGCTCACCAGCATAAACTTCGTTCTGATTTAATAGGTCCTTTAGACCTTTGATCCCTTCAGTGGCTTTAAAAAGTTGTTCCACAAATGAAGACTCAAGGAGGTTCTTTTCTTTGCTAGCCTGATTAGAAGAAGCTCTCTCAACCGCTAGTTCTGCTGCCATAATGTTTACTTGCTACTCCAAAGTACACCTATTTTCCTCTAAAACCTCTGTTTCAAATTGAAGACTCTCGTATTGCTCTTTCCAATTATCTACCTCAATATAATAGTTGTTCATTAGTCGCTCTGTATGGACAATCCTTTTCATCGGCTAAGATTGATCGACATAGTAAGAAAAAGAAATGCGATACTAGTAAAAGAAAAATCACATAAGATAAAAAGGCAAGGTTTATACCTTCATGGATGAAAGCACAGTATCGTTCATCCACGTTAGAGAACTATGACTTTCCAGTTTAGACTTCTCAACTAGACCTGTCAATGGTTTCAACCACACGTCACCGTGGCCTGATTTCTTCAAAAGGTTATCATCTGCAGAGATCTCAAAGGTAATTTTTTTATTGCCCTACTTCCACTAGAAGAACCAATTTTAGCACGTGAAGTTGAGGTAGTAGGAATGGTTGAGGAAGTCAAATAGCCACAGGCAGAGCAGTAGTGACAATAGTAGGAACAGGAAACTGAGGCTACATTGGAGTAGACACAGGAAAAGAGGCAAGAGGCGCCTCCTCAGAAATAAAGCCAAAGTTTTCATTATCAAATCCACGAGAAAAGAGGTGTTCAGTAGAGTCACGAGATGCTGCAGGCGTCTCTTCATCATAACTTACTAAAGTTGCACTTTTAGGCTCGAACGTAGGAATAGGACGAGAAGGAGGAGTAGCTTCATCATCTGAAATGACCCATCTTCTAGCCCGTGCCTTACAAACCAATGAGCTTTCATCTCCCCCCTCTTCATCTTTAGAATCCTGAGGCCTATCGGCTTTTCTTTTTAATGAGGAACTCAAGATTATTTCCTAAGCTTTTGCTAGAGAGAGCCTTGAAGCAGTAATTGATTCAGCACTTACACCTCGAATGGAAAACCCTAATAATAAAATGGGTTAACAAGTTCTAAGTTAAGAACGAAAATAAAGAAGAAAGTGAAAGAGAAAGTTATTGTGAGTCTTAACTTTCCATCCAAATCTATTTGAAAGGTATTTCTAGGACCTTACTACCATAGGATCAATTGTTAATAATTTTTCTACCCAACCACGGAAATCAGGAATCTCCTCAACGATTCTCGTGGTTGCTGAAAAAGGAAAGTAAAATAGTTACGAGAAGTACAAGCTCTTCACAAAAAAGCGGAGAAATAAAGATTCAAAGAAAAACTTATGTGCAAAGTTCCCCTTCTCAGGTAAGGGCATGTTTTCTTCACCTACTAACCTACTTGTGGGAGTGGCAACGAATCAGTCGTACCAGCCATGATCTTTATCATCCTCACTGCTAAGCAAAACTCTCTTACTCCTCGCCACGAGAGTAAAAATCTAGTGATAGAATAATTTGGAGTGTAAAGATTAATCAAATGGTAAAAGGTGAAAGGTAACTGAGCTAGATTTGCCAAATACCTAAGGCCTGGCAATGCCCTCCATATGATAGGGCCACTCTATTCTAAACACATAACAAAGAAATGATAAAATTCAATGATAAATGGGCAATAGGAGGCCTAAAACTAATGTGAAGGGATATGTATACACAAAAGAAAAACCAACTTTAAAGGAAGTGATCCTTTGATTCTTATTAGGAACATGAATTGGGAAGTCAAATTTCCAATGGCAGTCTCTACGCACAACAGAAATCATGCCTTCAATAATTTGGGAAGGGTAAATATCAGCACGATCATGAGAAGTCATAAAAATAACTTGATTCCTAATTGATTCCCTATCAGAGTAGAAGGATAGTTCAACAGGGATGACCTCATCAACAGAAGGTTCACAAATTGGTTCACTAGAATCCCTATTTCTAACAAAAGTTCTATGTGAAAAAGAGGCCCTAGTTCTAAAAGATGACGGAGGAGTAGAACTAGGTTGAGAAGAAGATCCACGTACAGAAACTGACCCTAAACTACGCAACCTACCACCTCTCCTACTTCTAGTAGGAGCAGAAGAAGGGGGAAGTTCGTCTACAATGAGGACTTTTTTAGGATCAGGATTTGAAGAAAGCATAGTTGTATGGAGAAGTAGAATGTATTGAAGAACAGGATGTGGATAAAGAACATTGAAGAAATTATTTTCGTGAAAGTAAAGATAAAGAATGTATTTATATGCAAAAGCAACCACCATGCAAAAAAGGTAATGATGGAAACGTCATTATAAAAAATGTCACTTCGTGATTGATGCAGCCGTAAAAAAGACCTAGAATTTGCTGAAGGGTTGCAGATCTAATCGATGACCTTCACGTGTCACATACACTAAATAAAAGTGACATGCGACGTGTCAGTTGAGAAGAAGGTATAATGGAATGTGAGAAACGGCGGCAAAAATTTCCGCTTTAAATGAGATCCACTTCCCAAATATTCAATTGCTGAATAATTGGCAAGTGGGGGAGACTATCTGTATTAGGAAAATTAAATATTACACGTGGAATTAATTATGTGGCTAACATGTCAAGATACATGGATCATTAGAAAAGTGATAGCTGGAGAAGAGTACTTAAAAAGATGCGAGTCTTAATAGGTACGAGCAGAACGTCTAATAGACGAGAAGAAACGGTTGCTCGAGTCTCTTTAGTAATCTAAAGAGACATCGGTGGAATGAACCAAGACAGTAAAAAGGACAGATTCATTGATCTTCAATTAATGAGCATGAACTATTACAAACGTTACAGAATCTTCACGAAACAGTTATGATTGCGAATTATAACATTTCATTAATGTCATTAATGCTCATAATGACTTGGTCATAAAGGGGAAAAGATGTTGTACATAGAGATGACTATATAAGAAATAGAAATATCATTTGTATTGACATGTTCTGATTATTACTGGAATACAATTGGAAATGCAAGTTCACTGGTGTGGTAGAACAGAGATGTATGTTGAATTATCCCAATATAAGAAAGGAAAAAAATAATTGTAATTAATGGAACATATTTACCAATTTGACATTAATTTACAGATGAGTGTGGTCCTTAAAATGAATTTTTAGGTGTACTGCAACATTGCACATAAGGGTCATAGGGTTTTTGTTGCCTTCATGTAATTGGAAATGCAAGTTCATTGGTGTGGTAGAGGTGTCAACTCAAATTAACAAAGGATAAGTGGAGTTTGAGTCGATACACATATAATTAAATTTGTTGAATGGTACATCAAGTTGCCTATCTTATACCATCTGGTTTCATGTCATGTTAAATATTTGTGGCATTCAGGAGAAATGTTTCTGTCCATTTCAACATAACCACAAATTTAACTAGACAGATGTCTCTCGAGATAGTGAGCCCATTCCCCTTCTCTGTGGGATATTATAAGAAGTACCAACTGATACTTATGATCAACTAAGCTCAGAATTTTAGGTATGCAAAGAGTTTAGGTTGTAAATTTATAGCCAGTTTGTCCAAGCTCATTTTAGAGAGTTGAGGTGGTTGGCTAAACTGCTTAGGAAAAAAATAAGTGCTTTTAAGTATTAGCAAAACCTATTCTCCTAAAGTTGATAAAGCAACTTTCACGTAGAAGAACTTTTAGAATATTGGTAGAACGAATGGGTTCCGTATTTAATTAATGCAAGTGTCATTTGTATTTCATTATGTATTTCCTTTAAGTTTTAGTATAAGTTGTATATGTTTTTATGCCCCAGCGTAGCCATTACTATTTCTTCGAGGTTAGACTAGGCACTTACTAGTACATGGGGTCGGTTTTACTGATACTGCACTCTGCACTTCTTGTGCAGATTTCAGAGCTAGTGGCTGATCGAGATGTTGGTTGCTGTTACTGAACTTAGGAGATCCGACGTAGTTCTGTAGGTGTTCGTAGACCTTGGCGTCCCCTCCTATCTGTACTTCATCTATGTTTTATTTTTCTCCGAAATAGATGTATTTTCCTTCAAACCATTACTTGTAGTATTCGTAGACTGTTCGGAAGTTGTGACACTAGTTTCTGGGTGGTATATATTTTGTCTTTCGTTATTAGCATAAAGTTAATCATTTAAATTGTGTATTTCCACTTTTATTTCTGCTAATTTACTTTTTTTAAGTTTTAATTAAAGAAAAACAAAGCATAAAGTAAAATATTTTATAACATTGGATTGCCTAGTGAGTACAATATTAGACATCATCACGATCTTGATGATGGAAAATTTGGGTCGTAACAAGTTGGTATCAGAGCACTAAATTTTCAAGGTCTCATAATTCACGAACAAGCTTGGTAGAGTCTGAGGGATAGGTACGGAGACATCTGTGCTTATACCCAAGAGGCTACAAAGTTAGGAACAATTTCACTTCTGTTAATCTATATCGTGCGGCTTGAGCTGTCAACACTAATTGAGATCTCTACTCTGTTCTTTCATAGATGGCGAGAACACGTACCATTTCATCAGCTGATCAACAGCCCGAGCCCAGTGGTAGCTCCTACGAGGGGCAAAGGATGAGGCCGAGGCCATGCTAGAGGTCGAGGCAGGGGCAGGGGCAGGGGCAGGGCTCATCCCAAAGCTCGACCAACAGTACCAGCGGTGGAGCCTCAGGTTGAGTTTGATAATGAGGTTCCGGCCCAGACCATTCCAGCGGGTGCAGCTTAGGTTCTGGAGGGGTTCATAACTACCCTGGTACTTCAGGATGCTTTGGTCCGTCTAGTGGGTCTTATGGAGAGTATTACTCAGACAGGCATACTTCCTGTAGCACCAGCCGTCTCTCGGGCTGGGGAGAATCACTGACTCCAGCTACTCACACTCTGGAGTAGATGGCTCCCCAGTTTCAGACACCAACAGCTCAGCCTGTTGGGGTAGTTCTGCCTGGTATTGTAGCACAGACCGGTGATGGATCAGCTATGTTTTCGAATACTTTGTGGAGGTTGGACAGATTCACCAAGTTTTTCACTACTACATAATGCGATACATCTTCAAAAGATCCCCAAGACTATTTGGAAAGTTGCCATGAGTTTCTGCGGAACATGGGGATAGTGGAGACCAATGGGGTCGACTTTGTTGCTTTCCATTTGTCAGGTTCCGCCAAGAAATAGTGGAGAAATTATTCTTTTGCTTGACCAGCTGGGTCACCAGCTCTCACTTGGGACCACTTTTCGCATCTATTCTTAGAGAAGTATCTTTCTATGACTCAGAGAGAGGACTATCAGAGGAAGTTTGAGCGCCTTCAGTAGGGTTCCTTGACCATCACTCAGTACGAGACCAGATTTATGGACTTGGCCCATCATGCTCTTCTTATACTTCCCGCTGAGAGAGAGGGGGTGAGGAGGTTTATTGAGGGACTTGCTTAGCCTGTCAGATTATAGATGGATATGGAGATAGGGAGTGAAATTTCTTTCCAGGATACAGCCAATATAGCCAGACGAGTTGAGATGATTTTAGCTCAAGGGAGTGGTCAGGGGTCTAACAAGAGGCCTCGTCACTCTGGTGGATTCAGTGGGACCCCATCTGGAGGTTGAGCTACTTTTGTTAGAGGCCATCATCCCAGGCCATTTCATTCAGTGCTTCAGGCATCCCATGGAGCTTTAGGGGTTCGTGGTCCTTATGTACCTCATTTAGGACAGCTAGCTTTCAGTGCACTGCCAACTTCCATTAGAGCACCTCCTCTTTAGAGTTATTATCGATGTCAGCTGGCCTATTAAGGTCAGTCTCAGTTTCCTCATTCGCAGTATTTAGATTGATGTTTTACGTGTGGTGAGTACGGGCATATTCGGAGCGCTTGTCCGAGATTAGTGGGTGTTCTATCAGAGCAGCAGAGTTCTCATGTCATGATTCCAGCACCGCTGTCCTATCCAACTAGATTTAGTGGTCAGGGAGCCAGAGGTAAGGGCTAGCCCGCTAGAGGTGGAAGTCAGGCCATTAGAGGTAGAGGCCAGCCAGTACGAGGTCATCCTATGGATATGGTTAGGCGTGGCGGGGCCTAGCCCCGATGTTGTGCTATTCTATCTAGGCCTAAGGCTGAGTCCTCCATGGCAGTTATCACAGGTATTGTTGCAGTTTCAAGTAGAGATGCTTCAGTTATATTTGATCCATGGTCTATATGCTCATATGTGTCATCTTACTTTTCCTCATATTTGGTTGTGCCCCGTGATTTTTTGAGTTCTCCCGTGTATGTTTCCAGGCCCATGGGGGATTCTATTATCATAGATCGTATCTATCGCTTGTGTGTGGTTGTTATTGGAAGACTTGAGACTAGTATAGACCTCCTACTCCTTGATTTGGTGGATTTCTATGTCATTTTAGGGATGGATTGGTTGTAACCTTATCACGCTATATTGGACTGTCATGCTAAGACCATGCCCTTAGTGCTTTCGGGGTGGCCTCGATTGGAGTGGAGAGGGACTCCTGGTCATTCTATTAGCATGATTATTTATTATATAAAGGCTCGGCATATGGCCGAGAAGGTGTTTTTGGCTTACTTGGCTTATGTTCGTGATTCTAGTGCTGAGGTTCCTTCTATGGATTCTGTACCAGTTGTTTGGGCGTTTTTAGAGATATTTCTTGCAACCTGCCGGGGATGCCACCCAACAAGAATATTGACTTTTGCATTGATTTGGATCCGGGCACTCAGCCCATTTCTATTCCTTCGTATCGCATGCCCCGGCCAAAGTTTAAAGAATTGAAGCGGTAGTTGCAAGATTTGCTTGATAAGGGCTTTACTAGACCTAGAGTCTTGCCTTGGGGTGCGCCGGTGTTGTTTTTTAAGAAGAAGGATGTATCAATGAGGATGTGCATAGATTATCGGTCACCAGCAAGAACAAGTATCCATTGTCGATGATTGATGATTTATTTGATCAGTTTCAGGGTACCAAGGTGTTTTTGAAGATTGATTTATGATCTTGCTACCGTCAGTTGAGGATTAGAGCATCCGATGGCCCTAAGACAGCTTTTCGCACTTGGTGCGGGTGTTATGAGTTTCTAGTGTGTCATTGGGTTGATAAATGCCCCAGCAGCATTTATGGATTTGATGAACCGAGTGTTCAAGCCCTATCTGGAATCCTTTGTGATTGTTTTTATGGATGATATATTGATCTACTCCCGCAGCCGAGAGGAACATGAGAAGAATCTTCGAGTCGTTCTTTAGACTCTAAGAACACTCAATTGTATGCTAAGCCTTCGAATTTTGAGTTTTGGTTGAGTTCAAGGGCTTTCTTGGTTCATGTTGTATCAGTAGAGGGTATTCAAGTGGATCCTAAGAAGATTGAGGCAGTCAAGGACTGTCCTAAACCCACATCAGCTACAGAGATCCGGAGTTTCTTGAGTTTGGCGGGTTATTATCGTCTGTTTGTGGAGGGGTATTCATCTATAGCAGCCCTGATGACCAGGTTGACCTAGAAGGGTGCCCCGTTCAGCTGGCTCGAACAAGTGTGAGGCGAGCTTTCACAAGCTCAAGATAGCTTTAACTATGGCGTCGGTGTTAGTGTTGCCCACAGGTTTAGAGTTATAATAGTATATTGTGATACATATCGTATTAGACTTGGTGCGGTGTTGATGCTGAATGGAAAGGTTATTTAATATGCTTTGCGGCAGTTGAAGATTCACGAGAAGAATTATCCAGTTCATGATCTGGAGCTAGCAGCCATTGTTCACGTGCTGAAGATTTAAAGGCATTATTTAGATAGGTGTCCTGTGAGGTGTCCATGGATCATAAGAGTTGCAGTATTTGTTCAAGTAGAAGGAGCTCAATTTGAGGCAGAAAAGGTGGTTGGAGCTTTTGAAAGACTGTGATATCACCATCTTATATCATTCTAGGAAGGCCAATATGATGGCCGATATGTTAAGTAGGAAGTCGACTAGTATGGGTAGCCTTGCATATATTCCAGTCGGTGAGAGACCGCTTGCTTTGGATGTTCAAGCTTAGGCCAATCAGTTTGTGAGGTTCATGTCTCTGAGCCTAGCCGTGTTCTAGCTTGTAGGGTCGCTCGGTCTTCATTATTTGAGCGTATCAGAGATCGGCAGTATGATGATCCTCATTTGCTTGTCCTTAGGGACATAGTGCGGCACGAAGATTCCAAGCAATTTATAGTTGGATATGACGGAGTTCTGAGGATGGAGGGTCAAGTTTGTGTGCCTAATGTGGATGGACTTCGTGAGTTAATTCTAGTGAAGGCACATAGCTTCCGGTATTCTATCCATCTGGGCGCCGCCAAGATGTATCATCACTTGCGGCATCATTATTAGTGGAGGAGAATGAAGAAGCATATTGTTACATATGTAGCTCGGTGTTTAAATTGTCAGCATCAGAGACCTAGTGGTTTGCTTCAGAAGATTGGGATTCGTAAGTGGAAGTGAGAGCGTGTTATTATGGATTTGTTGTTGGGCTCCCACGGACTCAGAAGAAGTTCGATATGTTATGGGTTATTATTGATAGGTTGACTAAGTCAGCACATTTCATTCATGTGGCAGTTTCTTATTCCTCGGAGCGGTTGGCTGAGATCTATATTCAGGAGATCGTTCGTCTTCACTGTGTACCAGTGTCTATCATTTCTGACCAAGGTACACAGTTTACCTCGCATTACAGTGTGAGTTTGGTACGTGGGTCGAGTTGAGCACATCATTTCATCCTCAGACGGACGGACAGTCCGAACGTGCTATTCAAATTTTGGAGGATATGCTTCGCCCCTGTGTTATTGACTTTGGAGGTTCTTGGGATCAGTTCTTGCCGTTAGCAGATTTTGCCTACAACAACAGATATCAGTCGAGCATCCAAGTGGCTCCTTATGAGGCATTAAATTTTAGACGGTGTCGATCGCAGTTGGGTGGTTTGAGTCGGGGGAGGCTCAGTTGTGGGTACGGATCTAGTGCAAGATGCCTTGGATAAGGTTAAGATTATTCAGGATAGGCTTGGTACAACTCAGTCCACACAAAGGAGTTATGTCGACCGTAAGTTTCGTGATGTGGCATTCATGGTCGGAGAGCGAGTATCGCGCATGAAGGGCATGATGAGATTTGGGAAGAAGGGAAATCTGAGCCCTAAGTTCATTGGACCTTTTAAGATCCTTGATCGAGTGGGAGAGGTGGCTTACAAGCTTGTGTTGCCACCTGGTTTATCATCTGTGCATCCAGTATTTCATGTGTCCATGCTTCGGAAATATCACGGCGATCCATCCCCGTGTTAGACTTCAGCACTATCCAGTTGGACAAGGATTTGACCTACGAGAAGAAGTCGGTAGCCATCCTAGATCGGCAGTGTAAGGCCCCGTGAAATCCCTAATCAAAAACCCGGATCCCGTGGTTCCAAGTTAGGAGCATGTGTTAGCAATTCATACATATACCTAGCTCACCGCGTCATGGACCTTTTTGGATTGAATAATGCATTAAAAAGTCAAGAATAAGTTTCCATAAAAATGCAAGAAATGCGGTCCAGAATGCGGCCGCAAATCAGGTATGCGGACCGCATATCTGCCGCGGAGTAAGTCAGAATGTTGGTTAAAATTGAAGTCAGCTATGCGGTCGCATAGTAGAAATACGGACCGCATAGTCGTTGCATATTTTCCTTTGAATTTTGTGAGGGTCAGTTCTGCGGTGCACTTTACGACCGCAGAACGTGAATGCAGACCGCATTCTTACCGCAGACTGAGTCAAAGTGTCCAGTTTCTGGGGAGCATTTTGCGGTCCATTATGCGGACTGCATGTTTACTCTGCGATCGCATATTTGACTCGAGGCTCCAATTTTCTAATTTTTAACCCGACTTCCATATCGATATATCCGGTGTTATAGCTCATTTCAAGCATTCTTCTGAGCATTTCTAGAGGGAGAGAGAGGGTTTTTAGAGAGGGAAAGTCTCTCCATCCAATTACTCCAGTAGATATGGATAAATCCTTGAAGAAAATCAAATGAAGACCCCTAGACCTTCATCTCAAGAGGTAATACTTCATCACCCCAACTCTTATTTGTTTTACTTTCAGATATAAGGGGTCACTAGTGAGGTTATTCATGGGTATAACAATGGATTCCTTGCATGCATATCAAACCTTAGATTAGTGGGAGTTGGTGAATTAAAGAGGGGTACAAAATGATGTAAATTGCTCTCAAAAAGGGGCCTAAGATCATATTGCACCTCTAGGGTTTGTCAATATGCTTGAACCAAGCTAGAGTCTCAATCTCATCTCTAATTCTCGATTTAATTTGTAATTCTTACTCAATAGATCGAAGTGCTAAGAGTTCCGGAAATTTGTAAAATAGTAATGAAAGCTTTATTGAGGTATGCATGGCTAAAACCCCCTTTTTATTAGAAATTGAGCTCCGTTGTCATTTACGAAAGTATGGTAAGAGTTGAATTAGCTAGTGTATTGATTGTTATTATGCATTGATTTATTTGCATATATCTGTACGTATTCGTGAAGGATGTGCCTCAATGTGAATAATGTACCCATCTTGATAATTAGGGGATGATGAAAAAGTACAGTTATGTGTTGAAATACGTGGGCTATAAGCCAACATCAAAACAAAGAATTATTCATGCTAGCTATGTGCTCACTTACCTGTGATTGCAACTTGAATTATCTTATGGTATGTGTGTCTATGATCACAACTTGTTAAATGAATATTGAAAAGAGAAACGATGTGATAATAGTGGCCTTGGGTGCCAAGGAAGTGATACGATATGTGTGAAATAAAGATTCAGAGGTGTTGACTAAAGAGAATTGAGTAATGCTTAGGCAAGGCGACCAAGCCGATCGGGTCGTGATCGGACTCCATGCTGCACACATGGTGGAAATGTGCCGGTATTGAATTCTGAATAAGGGAAAATGGAATATTGATTGAGAGTAATGCCTCTAGTGAGGTGACCTAGCCGATCGGGTCGTGATCGGACACCATGCCGCATACATGGTGGTAATGTGCTGATATTGAATTTCAGATAAGGGAAATGGAATATTGATTGAGAGTAATGCCTCTAATGAGGTGACCTAGCCGGTCGAGTTGTGACCGAACTCCGCTCGAGATGGCGGTGGTATTGAGAACAGTGGTGAACATATGACAGAAATTCCCTAATCTATGTTTTGGAAATTGTATAAAAGATTATATGAATTGCATCTTTGATTTACCCATGTTATTTACTTGTACCTATTTTATAGTTCATTCTAGTAAAATGGTGTTTAGTTATACATAACAGTACAATTCAAATGTACTGACGTCTCTTTTGCTGGGAGCGCTACATTCGTGTTATGATTATAGGTGGTTCTATAGCAGACACTCCAGTCCACCGACAGTAGCACCTCGTCCACTTTCCGTCAGCTGTGTTGGTGAGCCCCTTTCCCCTCGGGGCCCTGCGTGGCTTATGTCGTTGTTCTTCCCGGAGTCTTATTTTGTATTTGTGTAAGGTATAGCCGTATTCTTGTTGTCGGCATTTTTGTATTATTCTTCAGTTATATTTAGAGGCTCCGTAGACAGGTTGTGGGTTGTGTTGGGTATTGAAATTAAGATTGAAATATTGGTATTTGGCAACGATTTACAAACTTCTAATATTTTGATATTTATAATTTAAGCTGCTAATGGAAATGAAATGGAATTGTTAATAAAATACTTACTAAGTAT
>MDKF010438294.1:0-26769 GCA_026770625.1 Nicotiana glauca
ATTCCTGCAACTTTTATGACAGCAAATCTGATCTCCTAGCCAACCAAAAATGATCCGTTTGAACCTCCGAAATCATTCTGAGGCCCCCAGGACCTCAACCAAAAGCACAGACATGATCTAATACATTATTCAAACATTCTCAAATCATAAAAACGCTATCGTTAACATCAAAATCCTCATTTATCATCAAATCAAAGTCTAAATTTTCTTAAAACATCCGAATTCAATATTCGATCAGAAACTCAACCAAACGAAGTCCGAATGACCTGAAAATTTGCAGACATATCCAAAATCACCTGAAGAAGCTACTGCAACTCTCGGAATTCTATTCTGACCCTCGGATCAAAATCTCACCTAACAACCGGAGTCCGCCAAAATTCAAATTTCGCCAATTCAAGCCTAATTCTACACCGGACCTCCAAATTCAATTCCGATCGCACTCCTAAGTCACAAATCAACACCCGAAACTAGTTGAATCATCGGAATTCAATTCCGAGTCCTCTAACTCAAAAGTCAACATCCGGTTGACTTTTCCAACTTAAGTCTTCTTAATAGAGACTGAGTGTCTCATTTCCATCCAAACTCTATCCGAATTACTTCAAATTCACCAAACACATGTAATGAAACTTATAGAGGCATAAAACGGGGAAAACGGGGCGGAAATACTTGAGACGACGGGTCGGGTCGTTACACATGTACATTCCAACCACATTTGTCCACGATGCGTTTCAGCTCGTATCTCTTGGAACATGATCTAACAGCAGTGAATTCAACTTTTTGATTTATCTCCAAGATGCAGAAAAATTTAGTCACATTTCTTTGTTATCAAAGATTGATCCAACTCTTACTTCCTCAGGTAATGCATCGTGCCTTAGTATTTTACATGGTGGAGATTCTTTGACCTTTCTCCTCACTCTTTGTCTTGATTTCTGAGAAGCAGAAGAACTTTCAATAATTTCTTCAATTCTATGTGATGTTATCGGTATAAGCTCCATGTTTACTTCATCTTCATTGTTATTTATCATTTCTGAAGGTGAAAAAAAGCTTTGTTGGATTTTATGTTGGTTGTCAATTTGCATTATTAGTTGTCCTTCTTCTTCTTGGTCATTGAGAAACTGGTATGATTTTATTGGCGGAGGAGATAATTGTTGCAGCACTATGTATTCTGAAGGAGCTGTAATGTTAGACGGTTGTTGCCCTTTGTCTACTTTCATTACTGGCTGTCGTACTTCATATTGATACTCAGCAATAGGCTCTGAATCTATTGCATATGCAAGAGATTGGTTGAATGCTGCTGATTCTGAAAGTTGTATTTTTTCGATGACAAAATGGCAATTCTTGTAGGGTGAATCAGTTGTAAGCAAATGTATACAGGTAGTGAGTTCTTCATCTGATGTTACAAGCATTTCTTTGCTTGTATTTAGTTTGATATCAAACCATACTTTTAATGCATATCTGGTTGAATCTATATTTGCAACTTCACTAATTTTCTTTAGGAAAGTATTGAATGATATGTCCTTATTAAGTAGAACAAGTTTTGTATCATGATCCAAGTATTTGAAATCAGGAGTCCATCTCCCATTGAATGTTATAACAACGCAAATAGAACTCATCCTGCAGATTTATATTTAGTGACAACTATTAGGAAAGTGAACAGAAGAATTTTTATGTTGTATGTGCTGAAGTTTTTACAAATAAACTAAATCACTTAGGCATCTTCTGCTGAAGTTTTTTTGGAAAAAGATCTATGACATAATTAATAAATTCTGCAAATAAAACATCAGCTTATAACTGCTAAAGTTTTTAGAGATAACCTCAATAACGTCAGCATATTAGCTGAAGTTTTTTTTATCATGGTGACTCATAAATGCAAAGGAAAAAAACTTCAGCAGGTACGTGCTGAAGATTTTAGAAATGAACTGAAAAACTTCAGGAGATTAATCCAAAGTTTTTTACAGAAAACGATAGCATGTTTCAGCATTAATTGCATAGTATACAACATTAACCTACATAATTAAAGTAGTAATGATATTGCATTTGGGGGTATGTGTTAGTGTAATAAATACATTCCTATCATATTCATGCACGTTTTTCATTAGACGGCCTTTAAAATTCCTTTTTGCCTTTTCATATACCATGCAAAAGTTTTTTCCTCCTATATGAACATGCTATTCCTTCTGAGTTTATTCACTCAAACACATACATTTTAGCAGATATAAAATACAAAAAGGAAAAAAATGGATGCTGTCATTAGGCAAATAGTGGACGAGATCAAGCAAGACATAATGGAGGAATTTGAGTTGAAGATTGATGAGGTGATAGAAAAGTACGACAAGGAGCTCAAAGAAATTAACAACAAGCTTGATACGCTTGTGATGTATGTAAGATTTGACAATCTTGCTGATGAAGATGTTCGTCCATCTGGAAGCGACAACGATGATGATGATGATGATGGAATGGACGATTTATTTTTTTGTTTTGTTTATTTATGTAATTTTTTTTTATATTTTATTGTATTTTAATGAAATATTAAGTTTTTGTTATAAGTTTTTTCTGCATTTTTTTAATATTTATTCTATTTAAATTCGAAAAATAGCAGAGCAAATGAACTATCCGAAATTTTTTTAGTAATAAAAAAAACTTCAGCTGTTTATCCGAAGTTTTTTTAGTGTAATATGATTTTTTTAGTTTAGCCAGTGTAGGAGAAAAACTTCAACCTCCTGCTAAAGTTCTTAAGTGATAACAAAAAAACTTCAGTTCCCTAGGCCGAAGATTTTTTAGTGACTAAATAAGTGCGATAACATAAATATGCAATAAATAGAGATAATGACAATGAAGATAACAAGAAAGAATCTACCACCCAATTATTGTAAGACTTGGATGGTTCTTGGTCCTGACAGTGACGTGGAAAGAAAAGAATTATAGATGGTTATGGAATTTTAGGATCTTGTGAACAAAGAATAGATAATGTCCGATTTTATAAAATAATCAATGAACAAGACAACTTTTGTATATTCTCTCAAAGTTAACCTTTTACAAAGTGGTTTTCTCAGAAACTGCAGATCCCCCTTTTTGTTCTCTATCTCTTCCTCTTTATAATGAATATTTCCCAAAAACAAAAAAGTACAAAACAAGGAATATTGATCACTCCCAACTCTAGTCCTAAAAAGGATAAGCGGTCGCTGCAAATATAATACGGTCTAAAAATCTGAAGTCGAATTCCACAGAGGACTAAGGCTTAACTATATCTGTTTAATACCACTAAAAAGACAAGTTTGAACAATTTTCTAAATTATAGAGATTGAGATTTATATTTCTAACTAATTAACTAGCAAATACTAGAAAACGGTAAATTATCAACTAACGAGGCAAAGGGTTGTAGACTAAATTAAGGAGGTCTAGTGTTATGATTTTCCCAATTATCGGAATCCTTCTAGCTATGTTCCCTACAATTTTTTCAATATATTCTCTACTGATCGTGAGCACTTTAGATGTCGTAATTCTCTCTCGAGCAACTACAATAATTTACTAAACTTATTCTCCCGAACTACGCTAGTTGGCTTTATCTAACCGCTCATTATGACCACGTCAAGGCTTTGTTATTTCTAAACCTGTCTTTAAACCCAATATATTGATTTCTCACATACGTTAGGAGTGACGTTGTTCAACAACTACCTAAACATGTACTCTCTCTCAAGTAGTACACACTAAATAGGCACAGTCAATTGATGGTCATTCAATCAACAACAACAAACACATAGTTGAACAAGTAGAGAAATCTAATGGCTCAATTATATAAAAACATAACAGGACTTTATCCTACAAAAGGTTCCATCAAAACCTTAGAAAACGAATTAGCTATTCATGATAGTATGCAAAAATACAATACTAGAATTCATAACCAATAATAGAAATATGAAGAAGGAAGTGAAAAACTCGTAGAAGAATTCTCCGCCTTGATCCCAGTGTGCTCTTGACTCCTTAGGTCGAATCACCGGTCTCCTTAGATCTAAATTATGTCAAAAGTATGTCCAACCTCTCAAAAATATCGTTTTCCTATGTATATATACCAAGTAGGGTCGGGCCCAAATAAATATACCTTCTCCTACGCAAAAAAGGACAATATTTCACGTCTGGACTACTGCGGCGGCGGTCAAACCGCGGTACGGGCGCGGTATATGGCAAGTATACTGCCTCAGCCTGCCTCAGGTCCGGGATTGCAGTTTGACCGCATTTTTCACCCTGCTCTATTTGGAATTTGGACAAACCTAAAAAATTAAAGTTGTAGCCCTTTAAATTAGATTTCCAACAGTATATTGTAGAGCCTAAATGGAGTTCTGAGCAAAATGTCATGTGCATTTTACTAGACAATGTGCAATATGCCTACTTGATTCTTTGTTTTGTTGCTCTATCATTTGTTTATCCTCAAATATGACCTTGGCTTAATTCCTTGGGCTTTTACTCAGACTTCAAAGCTATAAATCACTTGAATTCATTCCATAACATCTATATAGCTCAGAATCACTCCTACAAGGCATAAAATACACCGTTAGTGCAAAACACTAGCGATTAAAGCGCAAACTCAACTAAAGTGCAGTAAATTAGAGTGTAATAATCGACTAAAATACGTAATTATAGCCTATCATCAAATATCCAAAGGAATATTCTTTATGTCCATATCTGAACCTATCCTACCATTATTCCTTCAATTCAGCTATTCATCGTTGACATCAGCCCTCTCTGGAATGACTTCTGGCTATTACACCAAGGTCAACCCCGTCCTTGGTCCCATTTATCTACACTACCAAGTCACCAAATTTAGACTAATATAGTTAATCCCTCCACTTTTTGAGGTCTTGGTCTTGCTCGCCCTCGATAAGTGGACCTGATTCGCTTCCAATTAGGAGAAAATTGGTTATGTTGAATAAGTTGGGTCGGATGAGGCGGAGAGAAAGACGCAACCAGCAAAGTTGTGGTTGGTGTGGATGTCGTGGGGTGATGTCATGGCCACGCGCATCATCATAGCACATCTTCTTGAGACATCGACTGTGTGCCTGCCGCTTTAGTTTTGGTTCCATTGACAATCCTTTGCTTCGATTCTCGCACCACCCAACCATATAAATAGATAGGGGTTTCATTTTTTGGAATTTTTCACCATCTGTTCACTTTGCATGAGTACTATTCTCCTTTGATCTTCTTCCCCAATTTCTGCTCCTGACTAGAAATAATTTTCCTAAGGAACCTGCTCCGGCTCCTACTCAAGTAATCTCCGAGACTAGATCGCCTCATATAGCCGGCCTTCTGTCCAAATATCACATCCCTCCTCATGCTGAGATAGTTCCGACTGGTGGCGACATTGTAGAGGTCTACCAAATCGAGTATTGTGCCTTATATGTCTACCCATTCTTGATTGGCTATACTCTTCCTCTTCTTCCGCTAGTGGAGGAATTTTGCTAATTTTACAACGTCTGCTAGGCGCAACTCTCTCCTTACTTGTATAAAGCTTTTTTGATGCTGATAAAGTATGCGAAGTTGGCTGGTTGTGGGGTTGATATTCGCCACCTGCAATATTTATTTTCGCCAAGTTTTTATAGAGGTACTATGATACACCTCACGCATCGTAATACCAGAGTGCTGGTAGTCGGAATGGATGACAGAACAAATCGGAAGTTCTGGCATAAATATTTCTTCATCAAGACCGAGCACTTGGTGGTGGACCCGACTGGGTTTCTCTAGCAGTGGAACCATAATCATAAGTGCCTTTGTCGTACACTCGTTGTCTCCTTCGTCCTTTCACTTCCAGCTCACTTGCATTTTGTTTGTGTTTCTGCTGAAAGGTGTGCACCCTCTCCTGTCTTTTGACATTGAGGATTGGGTGGCTGGCGTGTTGCCTCACATGGTGGGGATCCGTGATTGGGCGGCTTTCCACAAGTGTTTTGGGCCAAATGTCCCGTCTAGTAAGTGTTACTTTTGCTTCAGCTTTTTTATTATTTACCATTGCTCGTTGATGCGACCTCCCTTTGGTATTAGGACGGCAAATTTCAAAGAAGAAAGCTCCAGTGCCAGCATTCCGCTAAGCTATCGCGTCGGCTGGGATGCAATTTGCTTTGATCGAGACTGTTCGGGGAGGTTGTAGTCAAGCTCTGCCGATGAGGAACCCCACCCTCAAAACTGTGGCCGTGAGGGACGAGATCTCTTCTCGATCCACCTACCATCTGGTAGATGAACCATCATGCGATGAGGAGTCTCCGTCGAGAAAAAGACAAAGGGTGGAAATCGGGAAGACCGTTGCCACTGATATCGAGCCAAAAAAGGTCATGCATTAGAAGTGGCATCTGCGCCTGCACAGGAAGTAGAGACCGTTTTCGTGGTGGGTGCCATTATGGAGAGGTGGCCCTCTGGTATTGAAAGAGTTCGCAATAGCAAAGAGTTTGCACGGGACGCAGAGGGTGGTGCATCATCGGCGGTTGGGGGCAATAGAGTGGTGCTTGCAGGGGACGACGATTCTGGTTCTAATATCGACCTTGAGGAGGTACAGGCATTTCTGGAGAGGAGAACTCGGGAGGAGCTAAAGATGTAGGGTCCTAACCGGCACGTGATCATCCCCATGGCTTACGGCCTTTTAGCCAACTCGGAGCGGGCGGTGCCGTCCTCTGCCCCTCTGTGTGCGGCTTCTGAGAATACAACACTATAGGTGATGAGCGATGTGGAGTTATTCTTGAGTATATCTGGCATGGCTCTACGAGTAAGTTCTTTTTAATGTTAGAATTTGTTTCGCATGTGTAATTTGCTCATACTTGTCACACCTCCTTTTTCAATACACCCACAAGGGCGTAAAGGAGTTTTTTCACTTAAAGGACAATCGAAACGGGATTTATTATTAAGATTTCAGAGTCGCCACTTGGGAGATTAATGGTGTCCCAAGTCACCGGTTGAATCCCGAACCGAGGAAAATATGACTCTGTTAACAGTCTGCGAACCAAAAATCCGAGTAAGGAATTTTGTTAACCAGGGAGAAGGTGTTAGGCATTCCTGGGTTCCGTGGTTCTAGCACGGTCGCTCAACTGTCATATTTGGATTTATCTGATTTCAAAACATATTTTAGCTTATGTGCTTTTTAATTTTGAACCGCTTTTATCATTATTATTTTTAACAAGAATTGCAACGTCGTGAAAACGCGTCTCGAACCACATCACATCAATGCACCCGTAGTTTTTGACACATTTCGACTTTGTTGAGATTTGGATTTGGGTCATATAAATGCGCACCCGAGTTTAAGAAAGTAAATTATTAAAAAGCGCGCCTATAGTGACTTACGCGTATTTATCTTTGGGGAAGGCCGCGAAATTCGCTAAACGGCCCATCCCGAGGTCTAAGTATTTTAATATATACATTTATCGAGGGCCCCGAAATTTATGCATTTCATTTGGCAAGGCTCTTCTCATTTTGTTATTTAAAAGGCAAACCTAAAAGCAATCTATAGTTTTCTATTTTTATTTGTCTCTACATTAATCGCTTTTGATTCCTATGAATTCACATTTATTATTACTAACCACAGATATTATAACTTCAGGATTACACTACCAATTATTAATACAAGTGAAGATCGTGTTTAATATCACTGACCTGTGCTAATCACCTACAACAATTCGAGTGCACAAGTGTTAACCACAAAGAAGGATGTATTAATCAGTTTTCCAAATTCAAGCTATTTACTAACATTGAAAATTAAACTAGTCACTGAAATGAGACTATATTATGCTGATTATCTATTTTTAAACAAAATGCTAAAATGAAACCAGAAGTAAACTACACTGAGACTAGAACTGGATAATTACAAATTTGATAGTCTGGGATAGTCCAAATCATACAATCCAGTTTTCAGCTCCGCTATGCATATAGGAGTAACAATAGACTACTAATCAAGTCACAAAAATTATCTAAAACATACAGAATCGTTAAAATAACAGAGCAATAACGAAATTTTGGCTTCAACTTCATTTCATGTTTTCAACAAGAGATGCTACATCAAATCAGTCTTGAAGTGTACCTGGATTTCGAGTACAAGCAAACGAGAAGGAGATCAGCAGCAGTGAAGCAATAAGCAGCACTCAAAAATAGTAGCAATGACAAGCAGAAGTTGAATCACAGCCAGAAATGAATTCAACAACTCCAGTGAAGTCCGAAATCAAGCAGAAGCAAAATTCAACCACAAACGACTCAAATAGGCTTAAACAAGCTAAGGATTGAATCCAAGTATACCAAATAACCCTCAACAATCAAAAACAAACAATAAGACTTGACTAAACCTTAATTTGACTCGAAGAACCCAAATCAGAACATGTTTCAGAGTTTCAGTTACCAAGTACTGAATTAGGAGAAGTAAACCAGCAGCTACACTCGAAATTGGGCTACCAAGTCCAATGGAACAGTGTTTTTGACCCTTTTGGAATATTTTTTTTTTTTTTTTTTAAGAACTAGATCTAGAATTGAATTTGAAATTCAAACTTCAGCTTATGGAAATCTGAAGATTGATTTTTGGGGGGAATTTTTTGAGTTCTCCAACTTGTCCATGAAGGCACTATTTATGCCCTTATATATGCAAAATGAGGGCAGCCTGAAATTTCCTATTTACAGCACAGGTCCCTCATTTTTTATTCAATTAGTCACTGATTTTCTAACTTGTTGCTCAAGCAAGTGCACCTAAGTTCTGAATTATGTACTGAAGTCCTATTTTAGAAGGTCCTAGAATATTCTAGTTTAACCCACAACATTCTTCCTATCTAGGAATATCCAAAATACCCCTGAACATCCCCTGAAATTACTAAACTAATTAACTCCAATTAACTATATCTAATTACCTAAAACTAATTAACTTGTCAATGAATACTGCAATGAAGAACAGTTAAAACCAAACCTAATTAAACTACCAAAAATAGTAATTCAATCAGACAAAATCAAACAGTGTTCAACACACAATTAAACTAAAATCTGAAAAGGAAATAAAACCAAATTACAAGGCTAACCCAATACTACACTACTTATTAGAATTGCCAAAACAATCATTGAATCGAAGTAAAACTAAACGAAAATACAAATTAAACTAATCAATTTGACTAATCAAAATTAAACCAATACTCGACAATTAAACTAACAAAATGAAAATCAAAATTAAACTAATATGAACCAATTAACAAAACAAATGAAAGCTAATCCAAAAATTTAAACGACCTAGGTCTAAAATTCAAATCAAACTGGAAGCAAAACTAAATAATTGCATCAAAGAACACATATAGTCTTACCCATAAACAAAACAAAAAGGAAGTAATTAGGAGGAAACTTACTGCTTTCGGAATTGCCAAGATAAACATCGAAATTGATTTTCGACTAATGTTATGTGTCTATTTTGTATAAAATAGGCACATAACATTAACATGAATCAATTGCCTCAAAACGCCCCAAGACAGGTTCGAACCCATGAACCCTAGATTTGACACTTTTTACTCGGATTCGAGAGATTTTGGGCAGGTATTAGTGATGAGGGAGGAAGGTAGCCCCGGGGTGTTAATTTGGGGCCAAACGGATGAAATATGGTTTTGGGGTTTGAACTTCAAATGAAGATTCGAGGAAGTGGGGATTGATTCAAATGAAACTGAATAGATATTCGGAAAGAGGGGGATGAGGGGGATGAGGGGCGTTATTTTGGGGCTTATTGGCGTTGGCGTCGGCGCCGCCACCCTTAGGCGGTGGGGTTTGGTAGCGGCTCGATTTAGGGTTCTTGAAGAGAGAGTTCTCTGAAAGTTTAAGGGAGACGACGGATAGGGGGGGTCGGGTTAGGACAATCATCTATTAATGCTAGGTTAGTTCCTGGCCATTAGATGAACTAACCTAGACGGCCAGGATTGAATATTGATGAAACGACGTCGTTTGGCCATTTAAGGTGGCAGGTCGGGTTTAGGGTGTTGGGTTGGGTATAAACGGGTAATTAAATTGAGTTGGGGGAAATTTTAATTAAAATAGCCCAATCTAATGTCCATAGAAACAGCCCTCTCTTTTTAATATTTTATGTTTTTTTCTTTTTATTTCTTTTCCCAATTTTTCCCTTTTTTCATTTGTGTTTTACATTTTTCTGATTTTATAAAAATGCAAAAAATTTAAAACAAAGACCTAATATATTCTAAAAATTAAGCTAATTAATTCCTAAAATTATTTAAAATCTATTTCGCGACAAACTCAACAATTAACAATTAAAAATATAAAAGTGGGCTATTTTTGTTATTTTCTTTGTTTTCAAGAAATTTTAACTATTACTTAATCCTAAAATGTGAAATTAAATCTCAAACAAATGCCAAATATATTTTTATATTTTTGTATTTTTTATATGAATTAAAATGCACAGATAAAATGCAAAAATTACCAAAGAATGACACAAAAAATTACAAAAATTGTAAAATAATAAAGTAACTGTTTTATTTGAATTTTTGGGAATAATTCTCTTAGGGCAAAAATCACGTGCTCACAGCTGCCCCTCTCTGCCCGGACATACGAAGTGTTTTCGTGCAAAGATAAGTGAGCGGAAACAATCGATTTTTGCCTGTTCGAATATTTTGTGTGAAATATTTTTGAAAGAGTTGACCGCACCCTGCTTCGGAGGTTGCCTATATATCCTTGGCTAAAAAGGAATCAGGTCAGTGTAGTTCGGGAAGGTTTGGTAGCTGGAACTACTAGGAGCTATGATTTCACTGCTGTTGCTGTTGCTGCTGCTACTGCTCGCTGACCTCCTTATTACACCGTGTCAAAATAAAAATAAACTAACTAGCCTAAGCTATAATCTATGGATTACAAAAAGGTCCTATTTATGTCTTCAAACTTGCTCTTATGTTGCTCTGAACTTGTATTCTTCCGATGGGATTCTTCCGAGGATATGTTTTGCTATTCCTCCGAATGATGCTTGACTGCTGAAATTTGACATATGTGCCTCTGTTCTCCAGGCAGGCTCCTGATTGCTAACGCTTGAAAAGTATTCCCTTGTTCTCTAGGTGGGCTCCTGACTGCAATGCTTGAAAAGTATTTCCTTGTTCTCCAGGTGGGCTCCTGACTGCAACAAAATAGACAAACAAAGAAAATTTTCTGCCCCAGTTTGGTGACTGGGCACATCATGTTATCAAATATTAAAATTAAAATCTAAAATTTGAATTGTACTTCCCTTGTTCTCAAGGTGAGCGCCTGACTACTGAAGCTTGAAAAGTATTTCCTTGTTCTCCAGGTGAGCGCCTGATTTCAACAAAATAGACAAACAAAGAAAATTTTCTGCCCCGGTTTGCTGACTGGGCGCGTTATGTTACCAAATATTAAAAACTTGAAAAAATTTCATTGTACTTCCCTTATTTTCCAGGTGGGATCCTGATTGCTGAACTTGAAAAGTATTCCCTTGTTCTCTAGGTGGGCGCCTGACTGCAACAAAATAAACAAACAAAGAAAATTTTCTGCCCCAATTTGGTAAC
The DNA here is from genome assembly GCA_026770625.1 of Nicotiana glauca. Classification (NCBI taxonomy): domain Eukaryota; kingdom Viridiplantae; phylum Streptophyta; class Magnoliopsida; order Solanales; family Solanaceae; genus Nicotiana; species Nicotiana glauca. Next base: position 11,505 of record MDKF010438294.1, read on the forward strand.
TGGGTACAACATGTTATCAAATATTAGAAATTAAAAGCTAAAATTTGAATTGCACTTCCCTTGTTCTCCAGGTGGGCGCCTGACTGCAACAAAATAAACAAACAAAGAAAATTTTCTGCCCCAGTTTGGTGGCTGGGAAGACTCGTGAGTTTCTAAGATATTGATACGATGGTGAGAGCAAAACTAAAGACTTGATTGGCATGTACGTTCCCTGTGAGTAAAACTATTTGACTAAGATTTTTATCCTAGGAGAAAATTCATTAGACTAGGTTTTCTGTTATCTTAGGAGAAAGATTCGTCAGACTAAGATGCAGACCCTAAGAGCAAATTCATAGGACTAGGTTTTTGTTATCTTGTTATCTTAGGAGAAAGTTTCATCAGACTAAGATTTTGATCCTAGGAGAAAATTCATCAGACTAGGTCCATTTTGTTACCTTAGGGAAAGATTCATCAGACTAAAGTTTTGGATCCTAGGAGAAAGTTCATCAGACTAGGTTTTCTATCTTAGGAGAATGATGCATCAGACTAAGATTTTGATCCTAGAAGAGAATTCATCTGACTAGGGTTTTCTATTGTTATCTTAGGAAACAAATTCGTCAGACTAAGATTTTAATCCTAGGAGAAAATTCATTATACTAGGTTTTCTGTTATCTTAGGAGAAAGATTCGTCAGACTAAGATGCAGACCCTAAGAGCAAATTCATAGGACTAGGTTTTTGTTATCTTGTTATCTTAGGAGAAAGTTTCATCAGACTAAGATTTTGATCCTGGGAGAAAATTCATCAGACTAGGTCCATTTTGTTATCTTAGGAGAAAGATTCATCAGACTAAAGTTTTGGATCATAGGAGAAAGTTCATCAGACTAGATTTTCTATCTTAGGAGAATGATGCATCAGACTAAGACTTTGATCCTAGGAGAGAATTCATCAGACTAGGGTTTTCTATTGTTATCTTAGGAGAAAAATTTGTCAGACTAAGATTTTAATCCTAGGAGAAGATTCATCAGACTAGGTTTACTAGCTTAGGAGAAAAATTCATCAGACTAAGATTTTGATCCCAGGAGGCGGTTTCTCATACTAGGGTTTTGTGTTATCTTACTATCTTAGGAGAAAGTTTCATCAGACTAAGATGTCTACCTAGGAGAAGATTCATCAGACTAGGTTTTCTATTATTATCTTAGGAGAAAAAGTCGTCAGACTAAGATTTTAATCCTAGAAGAAGATTCATCAGACTAGGTTTACTATCTTAGGAGAAAAATTCATCAGACTAAGATTTTGATCCCAAGAGAAGGTTCAGTAGACTAGGTTTTCTATCTTGCTATCTTAGGAGAGATATTCATCAGACTAAGATTTTGACTCTAGGAGAAGATTCATCAGACTAGGTCCATTTACCTTAGGAGAAAGATTCATTAGATTAAGATTTAGATCCTAGGAGAAGGTTCATCAAACTAGGTCCTCTATCTTAGGAGAAAAATTCATCAGACTAAGATTGTCTAAATGGAGGAAAATCCATCAGACTAGGACTTTTATCCTAGCAGGAAAAATGTGAAAAGCAATGGCAGCATTTTGTGCACACTGACAAGACAGGCAAGGGCAAAGATTTGAGAGACTTCCCTTTTGTCGGCTTTCCTCTTCCTTTTCTTCCTTTCCCTTCCTTCCTATTATTGAACCGACTTTCTTGCACTGTTTTATTCCTGTTTCAAACAAAGAAAACTTGTGAGTTTAAAATGTGGTGGTTGGTTTGTGGTCTTGCACTTTGAGAGCGGCTGCCCCTTCGCTTCCCAAGAAGATTGATGTTCACTTGAAGACCTTGCTTGTTTCCGGACTAGACCCCTTTCTCTGTCATCCTCATCACATAAAATGCCTCCTCCGTTTGGACCCGATATCCTCTATTTGTTGTATTGCAAGAATTGGCATCTCCCCAACTTTTATTGCTCCTTCACTCGTCATGATAACTGATTCCCTTCGAAGATCTTGCTTGTCTATTGGACAACCACTTTCTTTGCTACCCTTGACATAGAGAATACCTCTTATCCGTTCACCAAAAACACTTTATACTATTTCATTGTTCATGACATGATGTATACTAAATCTTTCGTGTTTCACCAAAAATACCTTCGATCCATTTACCCCAAACCCTTTATTTGTTGCATTGTTCATGGATTTACATATGCCAGGCCGTTGCATTTCACAAGGATCCCAAGGCATGTTGATTGTTGCCCACTCGGCGTGCATGTTATTTTTTCCCGACTTATGATAATTTGATATGCCGGCCAGGTCCCGTTATGTTCAATTGGAAAGCTTGGTGGCAGATTTTGAAGTCATTTCTCACTTGTTATGACCGGACAGACTCAAGAGAAAGAAGTAAACAGGACTAAAGGAACATAGTAGGAGGACAATGAAAGAGATGATTCCTAACAAGAAAACTACCAATTAGAAACCTATCGGATGTAGATACCAACTCTAATGACCTTGACATGCACCTTCAACCTATTCTGTTTAGCAAATCTGATGTTCGGCTCTTGTTGTACTCTTCGCCGTGAAACTGGGCTTCAACGCTCCGCTTGCCCGATCTGATTCCCAATCCTTATTCGACATATAGTGCCCGAAGGGTTTTCACTATCAAGCCTCTCTCATTTTGGTTTTTCTCTCGTCTCACCGTCGCCTTATGGTGCCCGTGAAGGTTTTCACCAATAAGACTCTCTCATTTTTTATTTCTCTCATCTTTCATTGCCTTGGGGTACCCGTGAGGGTTTTCACTAATAAGACTCTCTCATTTTCAGCATTTCCTGCGGGTACCGGAGTGTTGCCCCTGATATGATTCACCTCTGCTCGTTTGACTCGGCATCTCTCGAAGATTGATCAAAAGATCTTTCTTTGGACCGTAATGTGGGATTTTGGATAGGGTTAGAAAGAAAGGGTATTAAACGCTCAAAACAATTTCATCATGGGTTCAAAATTAGAACTTTCGGAATCAGATTTTCACAACAACCACAACTTCTGTCCCAGTTTCCTTTTTTGGGGACTTTTGGGACTTTTATTTCGGTATGGCTGAACCTTAGAGAGAGGCTGCCTACGTACCCTTTCGGGATTCACAGAGATTACTTTGTTGTTGCGGTCTGTCCTTTCTTCCACTTTCTTTTCCTCTCTTTTCATTCTTTTCTTTTCCTTCTCTTTTCTTTCTTTGCTTTTGCTTTTCTCTTCTTCTTTTTTTCTTTCTCTTCTTTTTCCTTTTCTTTTCTTTTCTTTTATCCTTTCTTTTCTTTTCTTGTTCTTTGTTTTTTTCTTTCTTTTCTCTTTTCCTTCTTTTCTTTTATTTTCTTTTCTTTTCTCTTTTTCTCTTCTTTTCATTTCTTTTTCTTTTCCTTTCTTTTTCACTATTTTTCTCTTGTTTCTCCACTTACTTCCCCGCTCGGGCTTAAAAGTTTTATTATTGATTCCAAAAGAGGGGTATGCAAGAAAATAATCGAGGCTCAAAAGGGGTAACAAAAGATAAAGTGTTTGGATAGCAGAATAAAATGCCTTCGTCATTCCAATCTCCAAAACATGCCAAGTACAAACTACACAGTTAAACAAGCTAAGGAAAACACACATAATACCTTTTGATTGATTCACATATTTGCCTTCTGTATTTGTCAATTATCTAGCACCATTGCACAACAATATCGGTACCACGAACGGTCCCTGTAGACTTGGGGCAAACTTGCCTTTGGCTTCAAACCGATGCGGCATGATGCATTTTAACAGTATTTCTTTATGTTCTATCTGCCCCCAGTTTCACTTGATTTGGGCTCGAAGTGATCTCAAAATGCCTTTACTTATTTCCCTCGAATGTCCTTACATCTTCAACATTGTTTCATTGCTTCATTACTAAACTGACTTTTAAAAACCAGGCTGAGAATTATGCGTGCATATCATGCCACTAGAACCGGCATGAAAAGAATTGTAAAAGGAGAAGGGAACTAAATAAAATGACTAGAAATGGCGGGAAACAGAAAATTGCATTAGACTGACGGTGAAAGGGTTTAAACAACAAAAACAAGCAAACCAGACTAGAGTTACAACCCTTGAACAAACCTAGATAGCACTACACAAGATACTACGACTAGACAAACAAGGCAAAGTGAAAGGATAGAAGTGTTTGAGTCACCAAACAATGTCCGGATTACAACCCTGAGAATAACCCGGATAACATAAAAGACAACAAAATAAACCACCAAAACTCCACTCTAGCTAACCAGGAGATGGAGCGTCTTTCCACTCACCAAACTCGACATCTTAGCCACTGGATTGCCTATCAAAATTGCTGGGGCCTTTACCAATTTCAATATCATTGACTTCATTCAACGAGTTTCCGAGAGGAATCTCATACTCCCTATCGCCATGGATCTTCCCCACAAAATGTGCACCATCATGTGCAGGTAAAGGATTCTGTGCAATGTTCTGGGTGGCACTGTCCTGGACTGCAACTATCCCTTCCTGAATCATTCTTTCTATCTCTCTCTTCAAGTCCCGGCAACTTTCAACATCGTGCCCCTGGGCATTGGAATGGTATTCACACCTCTTAGAACGGTCAAAGCCTCTTACAGGCTTATCCATATGATTCGGAGGAACTGGTGCAATCAGGCTATAATGCTTTAGTTTCTCAAACAAGTCTGCATATGACTCTCCCAAGGGGGTGAAAGTTTCCTACTTCTGTGACCTCTCTTGCTTGAAATTTTGGTTGGCCCGCAAACCCGCTCCAGGGGGGTTCTTGTAGGCTCTTGGAGGTGGGTAAGTGTTTTGAGTTGGGTAAGTATTTTTTGGGATGGGTGCACGCCATTGCACATGGGTAGGATGTTGGGGGTATGTGTGGACATGTTGGACAGAGAAGTGGGGACCACAAGGTGGGTAATAGTGCTGTGGAGTGTGGGAGTAGGTTCGGGGATGAGGTCGAGGTTGATGGTAATATGGTGATGGGCCCCTGGACCAAGTTCTCGAGTCAACTACCGCCACATCTTCTTTCTTTTTCATTCCCAGTACCCCTCCAGTGCTGCTTTGGATAGCCTGGGTAGTTGCCTTGATTGCCAAATATCTCATAATCTTGTTGGATTTAAGCCCCTCTTCCACCATGCTTCCCATTTTCACTACCTCATTGAAAGATTTTCCCGTTGCTGACACCAGATGACCATAGTAGGTGGGATCCAAAGCCTGTAAGAAGTAATCGACCATCTCGCTCTCTTTCATGGGAGGATCGACTCTTGCCGCCTGCTCTCTCCATCGGAAATCGTACTCTCTGAAGCTTTCCCTGGGCTTCTTCTCAATCTTAGTCAGTGGCAGACGGTCCGGGACAAGTTCGAGATTCTACTGAAAAAATTATGCAAATGCTTGGGCCAAATCATCCCACGTGTACCATTGGCATGATCCTGCCGCGTGTGCCATTCCAAGGCCGTGCCACTCAGACTTTGGCTGAAGTATGCCATTAATAACTCATCCCTTCCCCCAACGCCTCTCATCTTACTATAAAATCCCCTCAGATGGGCTACTGGGTCACCATGTCCGTCATACAGATCAAACTTGGGTAATTTGAATCCCGCAGGCAACTGGACGTCGGGAAACAAGCACAAGTCTTTGTAGGCCACACTGACTTGGCCACCCAATCCTTGTATGTTCCTGAAGGATTGCTCCAGGCTTTTTACTTTTCAAAACATCTCTTCCTGTTCCGAATCTTTAAGTGGCTTGTCAGTTTCCACCGGGAGCTCAAGGTGAGGAGTGTAGGAATATGGCTCAGGAGCTTTAAAGGTAGGCTCACGAGCTTTAAAGGTAGGCTCACGAGCTTTAAAGGTAGGCTCACGAGCTTTAAAGGTAGGCTCACGAGCTTTAAAGGTAGGCTCACGAGCTTTAAAGGTAGGCTCACGAGCTTTAAAGGTAGGCTCACGAGCTTTAAAGGTAGGCTCAGGAGGGTAGTACTGGCTGTCGTGAGTTTGAAACAATGGCTCACTGGAAGATCTTTGCAATGTGGCAGGTGGAGACGCACAAAGACAGGGGTGATTGATGGAGGAGGGTTTTGTTTGGGTGGTGTATTTTGGGGAGGATAGGAGGTGGTGCCATAACTCTGTTGGTAGAAAGGGAAAGGTGAAGATGAATTCATAGGAAGAGGCTCCTGAGGCTGAGCCAAAGGTGGGATATATGCTGGATTGGCGGGATAAACTGGCATCGGCTGACCCTTAGCCCAGGCCTGATGCATCTCGGCCATCTGCTGCCTCAACTTATACATCTCTTCATTCATTGCTTTGACGTCTACCACCTCCACCTCTTTTGACGGGTCCATGATACTGGTATCTGATTCTTGGCCTTCCATGTTCAGTTTGTTTTTCGACGGGGTGTTGTAGGAATGGGTTGCCAGGATGCCAACTGCCTTTTGTCCTTGTGTTGTAAAGAGGAGTTACCACTTTAAAACCACAAACCAACCACCTTTCTGGAATGTCATGACAAAATGAAACCATCACGTTAGCGTTAGGGCATTTAACATATTGATACCTGCACATTTGGGAATGAATGCACCTAAGCAGTTAGCAGTTCCTATTATGCTTTTGATCGGTCGCATGCGTCATCCCGGCCTTTTCCTTATTTCCAGTTGCAAACTTTCTCTTCTTTTGTTTTTCTTCTTTTTTCTTTTTTATTTTCTTCTTTTCACTCTTGCTTTTGTCTTCTCTTGTTCCTATTCTCTCCCTTTCTTGTTTTTCCGCTCTTTTCCTTTCTTTTGACTTTTCATTGTTTTCCTCTCTTTACTTTTCCCTTTTTCTCTTTTTCTTTTGGTTATGGTCGAATCCTATGGAGATTGCCTATGTATCATGACCCCGCATGAATCAGACCAAGCATAGTTCTTGCAAATTGAATGCAAAAATAAAGGGATAATTTTTGGGATTTTCAAATTTCATTAGTAAACGCCGAGTACAAGAGATACTAGACTATTTATTTTTCTTGAAGGGAAACTACAAAAGCAGACTCAAAATAACAAAATACAGACTCGATGATTAAACTAGATCAAGAGTGCATCAAAGCTTCACATCCTAGGGTCCGCGGGGCATCACTCGGCATCGCCGCAGGCTTGTGTAAGACTGAGAAGGTTTCCATGTCAACTGTGACTATTTAAAGAAAACCGACCATGTAATGGCTTATTTTGACTTAAAAAGCAATATGGCTATTTTTCCAAAAAAATTTATTTAAGAAAATAAAGACTCGGTTTTGCGAATATGGCCCTTCAACACTTCCGAAAGGGAGATTTTAAGGTTGTGCCCGCAAACCATTTAAAAACGACTCAGGGTGGCTGTTCTTGCAAAAACAGCCTTTCGGCACCCTATTGGGGACACTCGGCTTATTTTTAAACAAGAATGGCGTCACTCGACTTATTGGATAAAAATTAAAATTTTGGTATTTTTGGCTATTTTTGCAAAAGGGGTGGTTGGACCCGATGAGGGTTGCCTACGTATCTCACATCCGGTGAGAATCAAACCAGCGTAGTTCGGGCCAATAAAACTAACTATTTTCGAAAACAAGACTCTTTTTCATTGACAAATACACTATTTCGGAAAACAATACTCTTTTTGTATTTTCTTTTTCAACAAACTAATAAAACTCTTTAGTTTTTTTTTCTTTTTCTTGACCAATAAAACAAACCATTTTTTTTAAAACGAAATTTCTTTTCCCTTTTCTTTTTTCATTTTTCTCAAAAATTCGGCAGAGTTTCGACACTAATTTGACATTGGTTATTTTTTCTAAAACAAATAATTAACTCTCTACACTGCTATTTCTCTTTTTTTTTTCAAGTTTCCCAAATACTCCAAAGCCGGTCAGTATGCAAGTCCGAGACAAATAAATGCATATGCAACACGTAAGATGCATCAGGATGGTCTTTTTCATTTCAGGTTACCTGTCCTAGACGGACCCAACCCCTGTATTGAGTCCCCTAAGTCAAATGCAACATGATGCAAATAAGCGTTCCTACTAGTGATCCGGCATGAAGTCAAGTTATTCTAGGTTCAAAACCTGGGTATGTGTTCTAAACAGTGTACCCGAGCGGATAACTCGAGTCGAGGAGGGGGGCTGCGTATCAGGGACCCACGAGATCGTCCGGCTTTGTAACTTGTCTGTCCTCTTTCTTATTTCAAGGTATGACACTAACAGAATAGGGAGTCTCAACCAGTAAGCACATCCCCAGAGGTGAGAAGAGAAGGGTTTCGGCACAGTTTATATATACAGTTCAAATAATATCATAGCGGTAAAGCATTTAGCACATGTAGCAGGAAAACATGTAGGAAAATCAGATAAAGCCAAACATAACAATTATTTTAAGCTCGAATTCTTAAACCCTGAACCAAAGTTCTGGTTTTTTATCCCCAACAGAGTCGTCAGAGCTGTCACACCTCCTTTTTCAATACACACGTAAGAGCGTAAAGGAGTTTTTCCACTTAAAGGACAATCGAAACGGGATTTATTATTAAGATTTCATAGTCGCCACTTGGGAGATTAATGGTGTCCCAAGTCATCGGTTGAATCCCAAACCGAGGAAAATATGACTATGTTAATAGTCTGCGAACCAGAAATTCGAGTAAGGAATTCTGTTAACCCGGGAGAAGGTGTAAGGCATTCCCGGGTTCCATGGTTCTAGCATGGTCGCTCAACTGTCATATTTGGATTTATCTGATTTCAAAACATGTTTTAGCTTATGTGCTTTTTAATTTTGAACCGCTTTTATCATTATTATTTTTAACAAGAATTACAACATCGTGAGAACGCGTCTCGAACCACGTCACATCAATGCACTCGTAGTTGTTGACATATTTCAACTTCGTTGAGATTTGGATTTGGGTCACATAAATGCGCACCCGAGTTTAAGAAAGTAAATTATTAAAAAGCGCGCCTATAGTGACTTACGTGTATTTATCTTTGGGGAAGGCCGCGAAATTCGCTAAACGGCACATCCCGAGTCTAAGTATTTTAATATATACATTTATCGAGGGCCCCACAATTTATGAATTTCATTTGGCGAGGCTCGTCTTATTTTGTTATTTAAAAGGTAAACCTAAAAGCAATCTATAGTTTTCTATTTTTATTTGTCTCTAATAACAAAAACAGTCCTAATCAATTGATATTATAAATTTTTGGGCCTCGAGTTCAGGTCCAGATTCAAACAAAAGGGATAAGCTCTTAATTTAAACCCGCTACCTAACTTGAAAGCCCAAACTTATGCTATACTAAACTATGAATTAAGACCTTCAAGCCAAGTCCAAATTAATGGACTAAGCGAGTTTGCCATTGAACGATCACAGCTGACAGTCCTCGATGCCAGCCCTTTAACAGGGGTTATCTGGGCCAGGCGCAAGCAGAAGATAGGCCCAAGCGGTTGTGTTGCTTTAAACCCATATCGAGTCCGTCCGGTGCAAACAAAAGAGAGGCCCAGGTGGCTGTGACGCCCCAAGCCAATATCGAACCCACACGCAATGCTTATCATTGATACATTAATTAATTCTAAAACAAGGAATTCAACATAACTAACTACACCTTGGTTGTGGAATTTATCCAAAACAGCTTAAACAATTGTCAATTGACAAGGCTTACGAATTAGTTTCGAGATGGCTGAAGCGTTTCGAAGTAGCTCTACCTTAATCGCTTTTGATTCCTATGAATTCACATTTATTATTACTAACCACAGATATTATAACTTCAGGATTACACTACCAATTATTAATACAAGTGAAGATCGTGTTTAATATCACTGACCTGTGCTAATCACCTACAACAATTCGAGTGCACAAGTGTTAACCACAAAGAAGGATGTATTAATCAGTTTCCCAAATTCAAGCTACTTACTAACATTGAAAATTAAACTAGTCACAGAAATGAGACTATATTATGCTGATTATCTATTTTTAAACACAATGCTAAAATGAAACCAGAACTAAACTTATACTGAGACTAGAACTGGATAATTACAAATTTGATAGTCTGGGACAGTCCAAATCATACAGTCCAGTTTTCAATTCCGCTATCCATATAGGAGTAACAATAGACTACTAATCAAGTCACAAAAATTATCTAAAACATAAAGAATCATTAAAATAACAGAGCAATATCAGAATTTTGGCTTCAACTTCATTTCATGTTTTCAACAAGAGATGCTACATCAAATCAGTCTCGAAGTGTACCTGGATTTCGAGTACAAGCAAAAGAGAAGGAGATCAGTAGTAGTGAAGCAATAAGCAGCACTCAAAATCAGTAGCAATGACAAGCAGAAGTTGAATCACAGCCAAAAATGAATTCAACAACTCCAATGAAGTCTGAAATCAAGCAGAAGCAAAATTCAACCACAAACAACTCAAATAGGCTTAAACGAGCTAGGGATTGAATTCAAGTATACCAAATAACCCTACAATCAGAAACAAACAATCAGACTTGACTAAATCAGAACATGTTTCAGAGTTTCAGTTACCAAGTACTGAATTAGGAGAAGTAAACCAGCAACTACACTCGAAATTGGACTACCAAGTCCAATGGAACATTGTTTTTGACCCTTTTGGAAGATTTTTTTTTGTTTTTTTAAGAACTAGATCTAGAATTGAATTTGAAATTCAAACTTCAGTTTATGGAAATCTGAAGATTGATTTTTGGGGGGAATTTTTTGAGCTCTCCAACTTGTCCATGAAGGCACTATTTATGCCCTTATATAGGCAAAATAAGGGCAGCCTGAAATTTCCTATTTACAGCACAGGTCCCTCATTTTTATTCAGTTAGTCCCTTATTTTCTAACTTATTGCTCAAGCAAGTGCACCTAAGTTCTGAATTATGTACTGAAGTCCTATTTTAGAAGGTCCTAGAATATTCTAGTTTAACCCACAACATTCTTCCTATCTAGGAATACCCAAAATACCCCCTGAACATCCCCTGAAATTACTAAACTAATTAATTCCAATCAACTATAGCTAATTACCTAAAACTAATTAACTTGTCAACGAATACTGCAATGAAGAACAGTTAAAACCAAACCTAATTAAACTACCAAAAATAGTAATTCAATCAGACAAAATCAAACAGTGTTCAACACACAATTAAACTAAAATCTGAAAAGGAAACAAAACAAAATTACAAGGTTAACCCAATACTACACTACTTATCAGAATTGCCAAAATAACCATTGAATCGAAGTAAAACTAAACGAAAATACAACTTAAACTAATCAATTTGACTAATCAAAATTAAACCAATACTCGACAATGAAACTAACAAAATCAAAATCAAAATCAAAATTAAACTAATTTGAACCAATTAACAAAACAAATGAAAGTTAATCCGAAAATTTAAACGACCTAGGTCTAAAACTCAAATCAAACTGGAAGCAAAACTAAACAATTGCATCAAAGAACATAGATAGTCATACCCATAAATAAAACAAAAAGGAAAAAATTAGGAGGAATCTTATTGATTTCGGACTTGCCAAGATAAACATCGAAATTGATTTTCGGTTAATGTTATGTGTCTATTTTGTATAAAATAGGCACGTAACATTAATAGGAATCAATTGCCTCAAAACGCCCCAAGACAGGTTCGAACCCATGAACCTTAGATTTGACATTCGAGCCTTTTTACTCGGATTCGAGAAATTTTGGGCAGGTATTAGTGATGAGGGAGGGAAGATGGCCCTCGGGGTGTTAATTTGGGGCCAAACGGATGAAATATGATTTTGGGGTTTAAACTTCAAATGAAGATTCGAGGAAGTGGGGATTGATTCGAAGGAAACTGAATAGATATTCGAAAAGAGAGGGATGAGGGGTGTTATTTTGTGGCTTATTGGCGTCGGCGCCGCCACCCTTAGGCGGTGGGATTTGGTGGCGGCTCGATTTAGGGTTCTTGAAGAGGGAGTTCTCTGAAAGTTTGAGGGAGACGACGGAGAGGGGGGGGTCGGGTTAGGACAATCATATATTAATGCTAGGTTAGTTCCTGGCCATTAGATGAGCTAACCTAGACGGCCAAGATTGAATATTGATGAAACGGCGTCGTTTGGCCATTTAAGGTGGCAGGCCGGGATTAGGGCATTGGGCTGGGTATAAACGGGTAATTAAATTGGGATGGGGGAAATTTTAATTAAAATAGCCCAATCTAACGTCCATAGAAACAGCCCTCTCTTTTTTAAAATTTTCTATTTTTTTCTTTTTATTTCTTTTCCGAATTTTCCCCTTTTTTCATTTGTGTTTTACATTTTTCTGGTTTTATAGAAATGAAAAAAATTAAAACAAAGACCTAATATATTTTAAAAATTAAGTTAATTAATTCGTAAAATTGTTTAAATTCTATTTCGCGACAAACTCAACAATTAACAATTAAAAATGTAAAAGTGGGCTATTTTTGTTATTTTCTTTGTTTTCAAGCAATTCTAACTACTACTTAATCCTAAAATGTGAAATTAAATCTCAAAAAAATGCCAAATGTATTTTTGTATTTTTTTATATGAACTAAAATGCACAGATAAAATACAACAATTACCAGAGAATGACACAAAAATTATAAAATAATAAAGTAACTGTTTTGTTTTAATTTTTGGGAATAATTCTCTGAGGGCAAAAATCACGTGCTCACAATACTGACTCCTTTCTTTTGCATGTTAGACTCTTATCATGGGTATTGAGCATGACGGGCAAGAGGAGCTGAGGAAGGCCATTTTTAAGAAGGTGACCTCTAAGTATAAAGACTACTGTACCAAGCACCGAATGTTGGACGACGTCTTTAACAAAGATAACGAGTTTCAGTTGTTTCATGACGGGCTTAAACAGAATGAGGAAGAGTTGGTGAGGAAAGTTGAGGAGCTAAAGAAGCGGGATGATGAGCTAATGAAAGCCATCGGTCTGTGCAGCGAGCTTGAGGTGGATCTTAAGGCCAAGGAGAATGAGCTCGAGGTAAGCAAGGAGTGATGGCTGAGAATGCCAATCTTCAAGCACGGATGGCATCTTTAACTGCTGAAATTGGGTAGAGGGGGGCGGAAGGTGTTGACTTACGGGGCGAGTTGAGCGCCAAGGTCAAAGAATTGACTAGTGTTGAGAAGGGCATAGTGGTCGCTATGGCTGAAGCGGCAGCCTTAGAGGATATCCTCCATATTTGTAGGTCCGAGCGAAAGAATGAGGTGGAGACATTTGCGCTCGTAGTGGGGAGGTTAGAAGAGCGGATCCATAGATCTAGAGGCGGAGTTATCCGGATTGAACGAGTAGGTCGTTGCCTTGAAGGCCGAGGAGGCGCGACGGCAATCAAAGTCGTTCACGCCTCATACTTCTGCTGATCCCGGCATGCCGCAGGTGTTATATGAGATGTGGGTTCATGCGGAGGCTCAGCTCGATGTGTATAAGTCTCTGAAAGCCAATGGGAAAATTTCCGAAGTAGAACACAAGGGCGTCTGTGTTAGGGCAAGTGCAGCCCGTGAAGCTTGTGGTTACGCCCCTGGTACGCATGGCGGGGATGATGTTGAAAATGATGCGGATAGGCTCGCCTCCGATTCTTGGTATGATGATGAGTATGCCGATGGGGATGATGCGGTATAAAGCCGCCATACATAGTTTTTATTTTATTTTGCTATTTTTTGTGAGGGCATCTTTGGGCCCTTTGTAAAAAGTATTGTAATTTGAAAGTTGTAATGGAACAGTCCCCCTTTCTGCTACATGCTTTTTGATTTCCGTTCTCTTTTTATTTGATATGTGGGGAAGTCCCTGATTTTTTATAAGATCGATATTCGACGCAATCAAATATTGAAGATTTTGAGCGAGGTCGAATGTTAAAGTAACTCAAGCGAGGTCAAATGTAAGTAATTCGAGCGAGGTCGAATGTTTAAGTAATTTGAGCGAGGTCGAATGATAAATAATTCAAGCGAGATCGAATATTTAATTAATTCAAGCGGGGTCGATTGTTAAATAATTCGAGCGAGGTTAATGTTAAATAATTCGAGCGAGGTCGAATGTTAAATAATTCGAGCGAGGTCGAATGTTAAATAATTCGAGCGAGGTCAAATATTTAAGTAATTCGAGCGTGGTCGAATATTTAAGTAATTCGAGCGTGGTCGAATGTTTAAGCAATTCGAGCGAGGTCGAATGTAAAGTGTGGAAAGACTTGGTGGAGCATAAAAATGCTGCTTTATTTCATTTGTTGGAGAATATTACATGTGTCAGTTTGTTTCATACATATATTGGAGAAGTTTTCGTGTATCTAGTCCCTTCATCGTTAGGCCTGGAGAAGTAGTCGACAGGCGGGACAATGAGTTATACTTGAACTTCGAGACATCTCCTTTATCGCCTCATTAAAAACCTCTCCGAGAAACCCAATTGGGATAAAACCCGGACGAGGGAAAATAAGTACGACACGGAGGGCGACTGTTGCTGCTGCCGTGATTTTATATGGCCCATCTCAATTGGTTCCTAGTTTGCCTTCTCTCGAATCTTTGCTTGCCTGTGTTTTGGCCTTGAGTACATAGTCTCCAACTTTCAGTGGTCGTACTTTGGCATTTTTGTTGTAGTACCTTTCTGCTTGTTGTTTTTGGTCTACCATTCTTATGTAGCCATATCTCTTCGTTCCTCTGCTTTATCGAGGTCTTGTTTCGTATTCTCGTCATTGCTTGGTCCACTTTCATTGGAGTATCTCAAACTAGGTTCCCCGACCTCGACCGGTATCGTGGCGTCAGTCCCGTAGACTAGTGAATATGGTGTTTCTTCGGTGCTTGTTTTTGGCATGGTGCGGTATGCCCACAGTACTTCTGATAGTAATTCCGGCCATAGTCCTTTGGTGTAAGCTTTTCTTCAAGATATTTAGTATTATTTTGTTAAAGGATTCAACCTGGCTTTTGTCGGTAGGGTGATATGGTATGGAGAGTATTCCCTTGATATGCCATTTTTCGAAGAACTCGGCGATCTTCTTTTCGGTGATTTGGGGTATGTTGTCACAACTGATTTCTTTGGGGATGCTGAAGCAGCATATGATGTTTCTCCATATGAATGTGATAACTTCTTGTTCGTGTATTTGGGTGAACGCACCTGTTCCTACCCATTTGGAGAAATAGTCAGTTAAAACCAAAAGAAAGCGTACATTACCTCGCCCTACTGGGAGAGGTCTGACGATGTCCATTCCTCATTTGATGAACGGCCATGGCGATGTAACATAGTGGAGGAGTTCGCCGGCTTGATGTGTCACACCTCTTTTTTACGGCTTACACCCCGCGAAGGGTATAATAAAAAGAGTTTTTCCAATTAAAGGACG